>PVKM010027478.1:0-18768 GCA_004027735.1 Carollia perspicillata
CGCAGGGCAGGAGCCCAATATTTGTTGATTTCTTCTCTTTTCCCATTGCCGTACAGAATGTTTAGGTGCCTGAGGTCAGGTTAAGTTCATTGAAAGGGCATTTCTTTTTAGGTCCAATGCAGCTGCATAGTCTTCAGAGCCCAGCATTATAGCACATAGTACCATGTGTTTGCAAAAATGAGAAGTAATGGGCGAGCAAGTTTTTCTCACACTTTTTAACACATGCCCTTTTCTTTTCCTTCTTCGCATATTTTTTCTCTCTTTTTTAGCTTATTTAATTCATAGTTTATTACTTTATTTTGTCCTTTTATCCTTGAGTGGCTAAAGGGAGTTTGGGAAGTCCTACGTGGTGCTATGTTATAATAGAGTGTGTGTTAAAATACAGTATGTAAATTTTCAAATGGAGGAGACCTTCTAAAATGCAATTTTTAAGTAAAAATTTATAAAAGAAAGAACTAGTTTATTTGAGTCTAAAGCTTAAGAGAGAAGAAAGAAGCCCAAACAGAAGTTTACTGAAATTTCAACAGTGTTCATCTCTGAATGAAGCATTACGAGCCTTAAACAGGGACTGGAGTTCCCTTTCCTTCTTTAACACTTGTTATATTTCTCAGTTTTGTGTAGTTATTATGTGTGTCCTTTTAGTACATTGTCCACATTATTTTTTCAAATATAAAAACCCTTCCTTAAGATTCAGGATAAATGCAACAATAAGTTATTTTCCAATCTTTGCTAACTTTATATACACCCAATCCTATGAAGTGAATATTCTTATTATCTTCATTTTGCAGATGAAAATACTACAGCTGAGTGACAATAAAAACTTGACCAAGGTCAAATAGCCAGAAATGGCAAGTCCGGTGTCGAAACCTCCGTCTTTCAATTGTCCAGAGCCAGGGAATCTCACCCACTACCTTCTCTTCCAAACTTGTTTAGCACTTTGTACCGTGTTTTGCACCTTCTGCTGCACTGTTGCATCATCGGGATTCTTCTCTACTCCTCTGTCCAGACAGGAAGCAGTGCGTGTTCAGTGGCTGAGATTTGCCTATTCTTGGATTCCTCACAGAACCTCACGGGCAGGAAGGGTTCAATAGGAACCACATGTTGGTTTAACGAATGCTTGAAAATGAATGAAGATGTACTCCACCTCCTGCGAATGCTTGAAAATGAATGGGAGTGGACTTCACCTAATGCGACAGTGAAGTTCGTGGCCAGCACCGTCTCTGCTTTTTATTGCATCTACCTCCTGGGAAGACCTTGATTTCTGCCAGCAGTTTGAGCTGTAGGTTTGAAAGAAAAGCTCTCTAAATTTTAAAAAGTGTTTTTTTAATATTGAGACAACAGCTATTAAACGGAATGCCGTGTGCCCCAAAGTGAAGGTTGTTCTCTTTTGTTTTGACCCACATATGCTCCAAAATGGATTAATGAGCGCTTTTAATCCTTTGATTCCTAAGGCATGTGACAGACCATAATAATTTGTGTTGCTGGACCAGGATGGAAGAGTTGTCGGTTTTTTTAAATTTATTTTTAAAAATAATACGTTAGGTATTCAGGTTGATGGCCTTGAAACGCCTTTATAGCTTTCAGGAGGTGTTTGTGGAGCAGAACAAGGGCGTGTTTGGAGCTAGAAATCATGGAAGCAGGAGTCCAGCACGTTCTAACCACTCCATCGTTTACGGGCTTCTGCCAGTTGGTGCTAAGACTTCCTCACCAGTGAGCCTCAGTCTCGGCATCTTTGGCCTAAAAAGTGAACATACTGCAAAGCAGTGTTATATCAAATATGTATTAGAAATTATAATGCATTGTGATTTTTAGAATATAAGGAATTCTTTTCCTCTTTCCCTTCCCCTATCTCTTTGTCTTTTAAAACTTTTAAACTGCCTCCCATTGGTTCATTGTTTCTCTCAAAAAAATAATGCGACTAAACCTGTCAATCGTGTTAAAGGTATCTCTTGACTTGAACATCTTACTAGAGAGAAAAACAACACAGAAGAGGAAAATATTCTTTGTTCTTCTTGGCAGCGAAGCAGAGATTACATATGTTGATTTTCAGAATATTGATTTGCATTTACATGTGATAAATGCCACTTATCACTTGTGGCAGGCAATTTACCGCTTGGTCACAGCTAATTGGACCACGGATGGATGCCTCATCCAATGAGATTCTCTATCCTGAAATTTCTGAATTATGATTAAAGATTAATTTCAGTCTGAGATATTCATTTGAATTTAGATGGTTAAATATTAGGCACTTGGGAGAGGCAAAGAAAGCCGGTCAGCAGGGAGAGAAGAATGAAGAAGACACAAAGAAGAAGGAGACAGAGACTAGGAGAAGCCGTGTCTAGGGCAGTCCAGCCTGTCCCAGGCGGGGGAGTCTGGTTGCTCCCAGAAGGTGACCTTGAATTCGATGCAGTATTTTTCTCCTTCTAAAACATTCTCCATTTTTTTAAGCTGCTTCAGATTAGTTCCTGTTACCTGGAGGCCAAATGACCACATGTGTATGTTTGTTACCACCCTTACCACTTTGTTTCAAGCCAGTGCATGGGTCACGTTCCCCCATGAAACCGAGACTTTCTCAAAGTCACAGACCTGTTTCTTCCTGCCCCCTGCACTGTGCATGTGTCTGGCACAGAAACTTTCATGACTGTTCAATAAACATGTAAGTCAATAGAGATGGTACTCTGTCAGCTGATTTCATGCATTGAGGAGAACTTTCTACTAGAACAGTATACATGCTTGCCAGTCATGCTTAGAGGGTATGAATATACTCTGATTTATCTCAAGTCATATATATATATTTTGCATATATATGTATATGCATATATTGGAGATATGCATATATATGTATACGTGTGTGTGTGTGTGTGTGTGTGTGTGTGTGTGTATGCATCTCTTCAAGATTCTGGGAAACCACTGTAGCAATAAAAAGGGGAAATCATCTTCCAAATGCAAAGTAGATGTTAGAGAGATGAATTTCATACATTGAGATATATATCTAGAGTGATTGATCTTGAAATGAAGTAAGAACATAGAAATTGGTCTGGGGATAAATAAAAGAGGAATGATGTTAGGCCTACCTTGAGGAGACTGAATTTTCCAGAACCGGCTCCTGGATATTCAGCATTTGGTGTAGGACATGGATAAGTCCTCCAACACCAACGGGGGCTCCCTGCATGCGGGGAGGGCTGTGTGTTCCCAGGGTTCCCCTGGGAGAGATGGAGGGTAGTCAAGAGCTGATTACCATGCCCAGGCACACTCACGTGAGTCTGCCAAACTTAATAGCTAAAGAGGCCTTGACATGTTTCCATTTCTCATTCTGCCCTTATAAAATGTGTTGCTAATTAAAATAACTGCCAGCTCAGACTCCTGCAAGGAAACCCATCCACGTGCTCAGAGGGTTGTTTTCCATGTTTCTAGCTCTGGTTAAATAAATAAAAACTACAAATCCAGCAGCAGAACCCGACTATCTGGGACAGCTTAAAGGGGGCCCCTGCCCATGTGTAAGTAATCAGGCAATGCGTTAATTCAACCTTCTCTGCACTAGAGCAGGAAAGGGTTAAGCGGTAGATTATGTTACTTCTACACAGTGCTATAGGCATGTTTGATTTGGCAAGTTGAAAAAGGAGCACAGAAACACATGTCCTGACAAAGTCAAGAATTATCAAACTGAATTCAATACACTTACCAAATTGAATTTGTAGTGTGTGTCTTTCTTCTTTACTTGAGCCATAGTTTGTGCAATTGTTTAAAAATTTATATCCACTCCTTACACTCCTTGCCATTCCTCCCTCATTGGCTTCCCATCACATTTTTCATGAAGTCTAAGCTCCTTCATGTTGCATGGCTGAAGGACCTTTCCTGATCGAGACCTCACTTACCTCTCTAGCTTCCGGTCTCACGGCTCACTCTTTAGCCACGCCGAAGTGCTTCAGTGCCCTGGGAATGCCATATTTCCTCTTCCCTCCATGCCTTTGGACATGCTTTTTTATCTGCCTGGAATGCCTATTCTATCTAACCCTGGCCAGCTCATGAACAGTTTTATAATTCTGTGTCATTAAGAACTTTCCCCTGATATCTCTTCTTCCTTTACTCCAGATCTGGAGGAATATCTCCTTTGAGCTTCCCTGGTCCTGCTCTGTCCTTTACTACAGAACAGTCCGCATTGCAGCTGACCTCAATTAGGGGATGAACTGCTCTGTAGCTATGTTTAGAGCCCAAATCTCCAAACACCTGTGACCCTAATGTTGCAGGCATCTGGATTGACAAATGAGAGTTTACAAAGCTAACACTGCACAGAGGACCTAGGATCAAATGTACTAACCAGTCTTAGAGGTGACTTGTGATTAGAAGTTTGAAGTGAGAAATCCACTCACCAATTCATTCATTCATTCATTTATACTTTTAATTATTTTTTTAGCAAGTACTTTGTGCTAAATGTACGTGGAGTGCTAGGGATTATAAAGGTAATTGACACCAAGGAGGCGTTTCCTTATAGTGTAGAACTTACCCATTAGAGAGACATACAGGTATACATACATACAAGCAATTATTTAGTCACAAACTTTATTAGATCTACAAAGTAAAAGTAAGGGATTAAATAAGGGCTATCGTGGAGAGACCTAATTCAATCTGAGAGACAAGGAAAGCATCCCTAAAAAAGTGTTACTCAAAGTGAAATAGTAAGGCTCTCTGTGCCATATGGCAGAGTGGCAGGGAAAGGATACCAAACGAAAGGAACAGCATATGCAAAGGCTCAGAAGCAAGAAAGAGATTGACATGTTCAGGGAAACAGAAAAGGCCAATGGAGTTAGAGCGATGTAACAAAAAGATATCGAGGAAAAAGGTGAGTCTGGGGAAGTAGAAAGGATGCAGATTATGCAGAGCCTCCTAAATCAAGGTAAGGCTCTTGAATTTTCTCTAAGTGTAAGTGGAAACCAGTAAGAGGGGTTGAGTCTAGTCTTAAATACAGTTTGCAGCATTAAAAACTGTGGAGAATGGGTTGGAAAGGGGCAAGAGTGGAAGAGAACAGAACAACTAGGTGACTGTTGCAGAATGTTCAGGAGAGATGGCGGCCTGCCTTAAAGCAGTTGGAGGAATGATGCAGAGTCTTTGGAGTCAACAGATACTCAGGAGTTAGAATCAATGGTCCTTGGGATTGATTAGCTGTCAGGGTTGAAGCAGAATGAGATATCAACATTCAACACTAATAGGTTCCTTCAATCAACAAATAGCTATTAACTGCCTCTTATGTGCCAGATAAACTGTTGAGGATGATGTCTTAATAATACAAGTCTCGGACTGCCTTCTCTCAAACATTGTAACACAAATCTGTTTGTAAGATATCATTAAAAAGTTTACTTTATTTCTAATGCCTAATTGACTCTAATATAAGGTTTTAAAAGAAAGTTTCCCACGAAGCTTTTGTCAGGTCATTTGTTGAGCCCGTCACAGCTCATCGCTCCATCCCACCCACTGCCATTAAAGACGATTCTCTTTGCACGAGGATGCCTCACAGTCTTGCTTCTACGCCCTGCAATAGAGTTCTAGTCGCCCACTTAGAATATTTTGAGAATCTGCTCCTCAGCTCTCCTTCCCCGGCTTACAGAGGTCATCTATGTTCGCCTGTATACAATGTGTTACATAGGTAGATAACACATTGAATTCAGCCTCAGTCTTTTACTAACTGCACGTGTTAGGCACATTAGTAACCTCCCCAACCTCAGGATCCTCCTCTCTAAATAAAGTCAGTTTAGTTGATGTCAGTATCACTAGTATCCTTCGCGGGAGATTGGGTATAATATACCTCCTAATGTAATATAATACGAAGTAAAGTGTTTCACCTGTGATGTATTTTTGCCACAGACTTTCGACTAGAATACAACCAAACAGCTTACTGGACACAAAAGGACTAGACATCATGAAGACACAATAGCACAAGGAACAAGTCCAGAAAGTGGACATCTGCGTAACAAATGGCCTGCCCTGTTCCATGGGCCCAGGGAGCGGGGCCTGTTCTAGATTTAAGAATTAAGAGAAGAGACATAATAACTAAATGCAGAACATCATTCTTGATTGGTACAAGCTTGAAGACACAACTAGGAAAATGTGAATATGAAAATTGTAGTAAATAATATTAGAGAATTACTGTTGATGTTAATTTTTTTAGGTATTATTATTTGGAGGAAATTGCTATTATGCTTTGGAAATTGTGTTTGTGCCTAGACATAAGAACTAAAATGTGGTGAAGTGTTATTGTTATTTAAATCCAGGTGATATACATATGGGTGTTTTATACTATTCTGCCTACTGTTATGTACTTAATAATAAGAAGTGGAATAGGTAAAATCATACCTATGTTACAGTGTTGTGAGTTTAAGAGATAATGTCCAAAAAGATCTATTTGTATTATGTATCATTCAGTAAATGAGTATTCTGTTTCACATCAATTTTCTTCCAGTCTGTTCAACAGAACCTCACCCAAATCCAGAATCTCTTTGCAGCCGTATATCAGGAAAGCTTGGTCAGAGATCTGTGAGCCCCTCGGAGGATAATACGGATGTGACCTGGCAGGCTGGCATCACACTTGGTGGAATAAACTCTTACTATTCCTGCCCTATTCACTACTGTGCACAGAAATACTACAATTCCAGCTCAAAAGTCAACATGCAGAGAACATACTCATGTGCAGAAGTGCCCAGCTGTTCAGAAGTCTGAAGATCCTGAGTCTGCCCCAGATACAAAAGAGGAGTGAAGTCTCTCCAGCAGCTGGGAGAGCGGGAAGAACTCTGCACCAGAATGAAGTCAGGAGACATCAGCTCGTGCATTAAACACAGATTTGCCCCAGTTTGATCTTGCAGATCAACGATACTAGATAGCATCCTTCTCACCCTCAAAAGTGTCCTGGTTCAATGATAAATTATTTGGTACTCCTAAATATACATGTTTCTCTCCTAAGTTCTGTGAACTGTCCCTTGTCACTCCCTGTCCTGCCACCCACATTCCTAACTGCCACCCCTACCTTGCAATAATCCAGCTACATCAGTCTATAGTGTCAGTGAGCTATGTTCCCTCTGACCTCTACAGTTGTGCATTTGTTTACCTCTTCCCTGCCTCTCTCTGTCTGGCCAAGTCCTGCCCCTTCTTAAAGGCTTGCATTCAACATCATCTGTCTGCTCTGGGAAACTTTCCTAGGTCCCACAGAGAGAAGTCGGGTGTCTTCCAGAGCCAGGACAAAGATGAGTCAAGTGTGGTGCCTTGGGCATACAGTCTGAGGAGGCGCTCACTCTCAGAGTGGTGCAAGTGCTGACTCTGCCAGTCCCGTGACCCCGACTGTGAGTGCCTCCTTAACTTTTGCAGCATAACCTCCTCAGTTGCCTCACCCAGTCCTGGCCCTTGTTTCAACGTCTCCGGAATCCCACCATCATGTCTGCCCCATAGGATTCATTTGTTGGTCTGTCTTCCTGAATGGAGTATGAACTCTTTTAGCTGAAGGACTATGTCTTATTCATGACTACAACCACAGTCCCTACCACTGTGCTTGGCACACAGGAAGTGTTTACAAATGATGGTTGGAATAGGAGAATGATGCAATAAGTCAAATGGTGTTGGAACCACACATGGTATTGGGCATTAAACGATTGAGGACCAAACAGCATCTGCTCCAAATCTAGGAGAAGATTCAGAGATGGAAAAGTTGAGAAGATGTAAAACTTGTCATCTGAAATATACCGAGTAACCAGATACTGGCGAACTGCTTAACAAGAGTATACAGTATCTGCCCTCTAGGAGAGCCCGAAAAAGGATGCACAGAAACAAAGTTTGAAAGATGAGCAAAGCTTTGAGTAGGTGAAATCAGACCATCCACTGAATCCGGGTTTCCTCCAAGTAGGGAACCTCCCTCGTGCCATTTATGCGCTGTGTTCGTGGTATCGATTCAGAAGGAATGGCAGGAGCTGGACTTCAGGAAGCCTCTGCCCTGTGCCCGTCATTGCGCTGGGCCCCTCACAAAGATGATGGTGTTTAAGCATCTCGGCAATGCAGTGAAGCAAGTGTTCATGTCCTTAGTCTGTGGATGGGGAAAGCCTGAGATGTGCGACTTCCCTGAAGCCGTGCAGCTAAGAGTTGGATGAAAACAGAGCACCTCCGATGTTCGGAGCAATTGAAGCTTGACTATGTTTAACAGGGCCCTGGTCCCCACCCCACAAAAAAAGTTGCCACCGACTAGAAATACAAATAGATTCATGAAGTGCTGGAGCATCTACTGTGCGCTCCACTGTGGACATCAAGTCCTAAAGGGCTCGGCAGGGAAAGAGGAACAAGGGATATTGAGCGATTCATAGCTGGAGTTAAAAAAGCAAAAATAATTCTCTTGTAACAGGAGCTTCAGGGTGTGTGCATAGAAGTTGAAATACCATGTTTGCAACAGTGCTAAAAGCCACAAGACTGAAAAACCCCAACAACAACAAAGCTGTTTCTTGAAAGTTTCCCAAAGAGAAACACTTCTTGCACAAGGTGCCTGTAATGAACCATGAGGTTGGCCTCTACGTGCAGGTTACGGCAGAGAACGAGGCAATTGTGCAGTTAATTTTCAGGACAGGTACCTGGCAGTTGTTTTTCTGTGCACTTTCTTTTTGGGGAGGGGC
This sequence comes from Carollia perspicillata, assembly GCA_004027735.1. NCBI lineage: Eukaryota > Metazoa > Chordata > Mammalia > Chiroptera > Phyllostomidae > Carollia > Carollia perspicillata. The sequence goes on from PVKM010027478.1 coordinate 8,640, forward strand.
GCACTTCTGGGGACAAGGAGCTAGAAATTTCATTTTGTACTGTAACAGAGCCTCGCCCTTCACCTAGAAGACCCACTGAGGTGGGACTGCAGGCCCCACATTGGGTCCTTTCGATTGGTGTTCCATGAACAAACTCCCAGTGTGCAGGAGCTGGTGAAGACCCCAGGAAGGCCAGTAAAGTGGAAGCGTTTCTTAGTTCAGTTTCAGATTGCTCACTCATCACTTCCAAAAGCCAGTGACAGCGGAGCTCCAGGGGTTTCAGTCAACTTTTCCCACTGAAGCCCCGCTTCCTATGATGGAATCACAAAAGGTTTTAGCTCCATTTTGTGTACATTCTGGAGGACCTCCTTGCCGGCCCTGTGAAGCGTGCTTCCGTACTCTTTGCGTTTCATCTTTGTAGCACGGCTTCGTGGAAAAACACCACATTCCAAGTGCGACTGGGAAGTCTCATTCACCACCGTGCTTGCCAATAACATGTGGGGAGTTTATTGTCCCTCCAGCGAGCTCATCAAATCCAAACAAAATGTGTTCCCTGCAGTTTCAGCTCATTCATTTCCATGAGATCCAAGCTGATGCTATTTACTAGATGCCCAAAGACCAATTTAAGAATCTAAACTATGGTGGGACTAAACATACAACAGGTTTTAACTCAATATATAGCATTTGAGTCTCAGCAGAAAACAAAACAGCCCACTCCAAAGGGTTCAGCCGAGTAGAATGTTGTAAACAGCACATTTATGAGGCGTGGGCATGGGTAAGGGAATCGACGAGGATTGGTGAGGCACCCAGGAACGGGCAACATCAGGAAGCTCTTCCTGCTCCAAGCTGGAGCCCTGGAGAAGGATGGGCGCAATAGGACCATTGCTGTGGGAATGTAGCGTGGCTCAGGAGAGCAAGGCTGGGCAGAGATGCCCCCAACTTTCTCTCCTTACATCCTCTGGCGACTTGCTGGTGCTGCCACTTGGCCAAGCCCAGCTAGAAAGCAGAGGGGGAGGGAGACTGGGGATACTCATCATTGTGGTCAGCCTCCTGGGGGCCCACGACGGATAGACAAGGGCAGAGACTTGTCTTGGTGTAGCGTATGCACATGGATTTCAGATTTTACTCTGAGAAACAGAGTGGTGTAACCGAATGAACATCAATTTTGATGTCAGAAAGATCTGGATTCAAATCCAACTACTAATGTTAAGATCTCAGGTCTTTTCTGGACAGCTTCAGGAGAGTTCCAACTCGCCCGTTCTGAGTTTGTTTCTTGATCCAGTAAGATGGAAATAGGAACAACTACCTATAATAATAATCGGAAATAATAATTTATTAGGGAATAATAATGACCTACCTAATTGAGTGACTGCAAATATTAAACAAGTTGCCCAGAGAAAAGAGCCTGGCACAGTGCTTGACAGACGGCGTGGATTTGGTATTTGTTGATTTGCTCGGCGAGCCCTCCACCAATTATCCCTTATATGGTGAGGTGCGTGCCATGTACAGGTGGGAGAACCAGTCTGACCATTTTCCTTTTACTGGGCTCTTGCTGGGAGTCCCCTGTTGACTCATAGCTGGAGCCAAGGGCGGGACTGTGTCGTTCCTGGGAACGTGTTTATTGGGGTCCCCTGGTGAGGGAAGAACCAACCATTTTGCTGGTGTCACTTTTCTGAAGAAAACCTCTGGGACATCTTCAAGAGAACTCCGATCTTATCTCTTTCACAGGGACACTGGTTCTTAGGGAACTGTTCCTTGACCATTTCTTTAGCGAGATTCATTCCCCAGACAGGGGCCGACACTCAAAAACGTGTCCTTTCGCCTGGTGTGCTGGACCTGTTGATAAGGCATCGGCTGCTTTTGTAAAAACTTGACCAATTCAGTTGCTGATAATTAGGGCGATTTCTTTCCTCTTTGAAGCGACCAAGAAGGTTTTTGTTTGTGGTTGTTTTTTTGCTAGTTTTGGAAAAGGTGAGAATGTTTGGTTACTTGTGAATTTTGGCTGGACCCTTGGAAAGGGTACTGGTGATTGGAAAATATGGATCCATAGCAGTCATTCATTTAACCATTCATTGGTTCAAACTAGCATTTATGTGCTGGGAGAATCCCTAATTCTCCTAGCCATCCTGTGAGGTAGTATTTTTTTTCTAGTCGAAGAAAGTTAGGTTCAGATAGATGGGTTGAAATGTCCAGTTGGTAAGAGGTGGAGCTGGGCTAGAGACCATAGCTCTATCTGAATTAAAGCACAGAGTTCTGTTTATCTTTATGATGGTTGCAGAGGGTTAACTGCAGTATTTTCACCAGACGTGACCATTTAAAAATAAAATCACAAGGCTGTGAGTTTCTTTATGACAAGGAGTCTTACTCATTTCTCTCTTTCTTACTGGTAACCATTGCCTCTGTCATAAAGCGGGTGCCTGTTTTAATGTTTGTTGAATGAAAAAATGATAGACTGAATGAATCATTAATACAAAGATATTTTTGTTTCTACATATCATTTTTCTAATGCATATTTATATTTTATTTGACAGTCTTTGCAAATTGTATAATATTCCCCTTCAGCGTAACTTGCAGTGTGGAAATGCTTCCATATGGGAGATGTTTCCCCTCATTTGACTGAAGGAAAAAAAAAGACTAAGAGAAACATCACATACTGGCTGAGCATCCATACAAACACAACTTATAGTATGTGCCATTTGTGAATGATGTATTTTGGTAGGGTGATTTTGAAAAAATACTGAAGTAGACATTTAGTTTAGTTGCTATAGGTTACCAAAGTGTTCTCCTGCAGCTAAATACAGTTTTATATTAATGCACTATGTTGTAGAAGGTATAGGGTAGGGGAGAAGGGCTTGAGTCCTGGGCCTGCATTCAAATCCAGGCTTCATTACTTAATAGCCATGTAACTTGGGCAACTTATTCATTCTATCTGTGTCCTAGTTTAACTTCTGTGTGCAATGGGGATAAGAATACCATATCCTGCTGGAGATGGTTCATAGAGTTAAATGCATTAATACAGGAGTCCTTAAAATTGTGCCTGATAAATGGCAAGACTCATACATGTTACTATCCCCAAGCTCCATGTAGTCTAGTTTGGAAAAGTCATCTCTCTCTTTCACCCACCTTATTTCAGGAGCTTATCATCTTGCCTGCTTGCTTTACCCTCCAGCTCACCCTTCACATAGCCACTGGAGTGAATCGCATTAAACCAGGCCCTTCACCTTCTTCAAGCAATGCCATCATTCCCTATCAACTTCAGGACTCAGTACACTAACACTCCTATGACATTCAAGGTCCTTCATAAACTCATTCCTTTTTCCTCCTCTGTCCTCATTTCTCTTCATTCCCACTTGCATGATATACAGTGAGTACCAGCAAATGCCCATGGTAGACAAAGTTCTGTTGGCTTGATGAATAAGTAATAACTGAGTAAGAGGGGTGAGCAGCTAATTTTACTGATGGGCTCATAGAAGGCTTCGAAGAAGAGATATCTAAGTTGTATCCTGAAGAGTAAGTTGATACTGGCCAAGCAAGGTGGGGTGGAATGTGACTGGATGGATCACCTACAATGAGGGAAGGATTAGTGCCCTGGAACAGAAGAACAAGGTGTGTTCAGGAAATGAGAGCTTGTCTAGTACTGAGATGGGAGAACTAGAGGGTGCTCAAATGTGGGAGTAAGGGAGAGGGGAGCATCAAAAATGGCCCCCAAATCTGGCATGAATGCCTGGATGGAACAATGATGTTAATGGAGATGAGGAGTATACAGGAGAAGGAACGTGCGTATGTTTTGAATTGGTAATAATAGATGTCTGTTTTGTATACATGTGTACAAAAGTCATCTGGGAATATTCAGTACTAAAATCCTAATCTGGTCCCCAATCCCACCTCCAGACCTATTTCCTGAAAAATTTCCCCTTCTGAGCAAATGGCAACTCTGTTCTTTAGAGTCCTATATGATTTCTCTCTTAATCCTATTTTTGATCCTTCGGCGAATTCTGTTGGCTTTTTCTTCCAAATATATCTAGCATATGACCATCTCTCATCATCTTCATGGCTATCAATCTCATTGAATCCATCGTCTTTTATGAGATTACATGCATACCTCAGAGGTATTGTGATTCTAGAGCACCGTGCTCGAGCAAGTATTGCAATAAAGCGGGTTATCACTTTTGTGCTGGTGGAGGGTCTTGCCTTCAGTTTGTGAAAAATGCAACATCTGTGAAGCACAATGAAGCGAAGCACAATAAAAAGAGGTCAGGCTGTGTTGAAACAGTCTCCTAAACTGCCTTCCTGCTTTCCACCTTGCCCTCCTTCAGCCTGTTTTTACACAGCAGCCAAGAGTGGTCCTCTTCTAAAGAAGTCAGATCATGACTCCTCTGTCAACACCTCCCAAGGACATCCATCTTGCTCAGAGTTAAATGCAAAGCGTTTACACTGCTGGTTTGCATGACCCAGCCCTTGCAACCCTTGGCCGCATTGCTACTCAGACTTCTTCTTCTTCTTCTAGCCCAGCTCTCCCTGTCACCACTCTGCCACATTGGATTCCTCAGTATTCCTCAGACATGCCTGCTACATTTCTGCCTATGAGACTTTCTAATGACTGTTCTCCTGCCTGGAATGACGTTTTTTTCCTCAGATGCTCACCTGACTATCTCCTTCACCAGCTTCAGATCTTCACTCCAAGGTTATCTACGCGGTGATGTCTCCTCAGGTTACCTTATCTACATTGGCAGCAGCCTTGAACCTCTGACCTCCCAATCTTTCCCCTACTTCTCTGCGTTTGTTTTCTTTAACACACATTACTCTGACATACTCTATATTATACCTTTAGGTTTTATCTATTGTTTGTCTCCATCCCCCCTTGAGTCTAAAGTATATATTTCATGATGACATTTATTTTGGCGCCATTCCCTTCTGTCTTCCCTGTACCTAGAACAGTGCCTGGCCACAAGTTGCTCAATGGATATTTGCTGAGTAAAAGAATGAATCCAGGTATGGGAATTATAGCGGAATGTTGCTACGAGATATGTTGCTATTCAGGTGGAAGATCTGGGTTAAAGATAGATTTGGGAATCCTTAGCAATGAGGTGACAGATGTGTGGAAGTAGCTAAGATGAACCAAGGAAAAAATGTTTAGTGAAATTAAGAAAAAAGGCCAACGTAAAACCTGGGAAAATAATAATTAAAAACTGTGCAGATAAAGTGGCAGACTTGAGAGCAAATGACTGCGATTATAGACTGGAGTTAAAGTCTTTGCTCCACTACTTACTAGCTTTATGACCCTGAGGAAGCGAGTCTGTGGTTCTTGGCCTCCCTATTCTCAAGGGTAATTGGAAGAGAAGATCTCCACTTCAGAGGGCTGTTAAGAAGATTAATCAATATAATTCAAAGAAATCAATTAATAGAAGGTAACAAAGAATATAGGTTGTTGTTGTTGTTGATACTAACTCCTTTATTATGATCGAGTCCAGGAGAGAATCCTGAAAAATAGAAGAAGTATGGGAACATAAGGGAAGACAAGCAAGGGCAGGTTTCAAGAAAGAGGGGGAGTAAACTCTATAGATGTTGGTCTGTGGTCAAGGCTGACATCTTTAGAAGTACATAAGGCCCTGGGGTAGAGGTATTTCCGTAAACAGTTTCACTTGAATAAAAAAGACATAATTTCATATTTTAAAATGAGCCAATTTTTTTGGTGGAAAATAACAATAATTGTCTTAGAAAAAAATAAAATAAAAACAAAACAAAACAACATTGGACCCTCAAATTGTGTCCAGCTGACAAATGCAAGAACATGGTGACCCAAAAATTTGCTACTCTCTGGTCTTTAGGAGATTTCTTTGCTCACTAGACAGAAGTAGTTTGCTAGTTTTATGAGGTTGAGCTGTTGTGCAATAGGATTCAGCTGGCTCTGTGGGTGTTTATTTACAGATGGCTGCCATCTTGATTTATGGTCTGTCAAATTATAATTATTAAGGATGGAGTTAATTGTCATTTCAACCACCTGGTAATTTCCCATTGTGCTTTCATGTGGTGATAAATCTGTCCTTTAGAATGTAAAGGTTCATAAGATATTTTACTTCCACATTTATCTCCATTCATGTCTTGTTCAAAATAAGTGATTAATAGAAGTTATTGATCTTTTTTAGTGTAATTTGTGGACCTTCAGATGAAAGAATTGCCAATTGCTGTAAATGTTTTTGAATAGCAGGGCTGGTATAACAAGAATCCAGTGATGTGAGTTACAATAGACTGGTCTAATAAAAAATTTAACAATGTTCCCAGTATATTCCATGGTATATCACAGATGATGGTCTATAAACCACAGTATTTGTTTACCCTATTGTTTACTCTTTTGTTTACCAAAGCCACTTTATCTCCATGCCCTCTGAACTTGTAGGGCGGAATTCAGCAGGGTCAGTGAGGTTGTCCTAGTCTTATAGGGCCTCAGCCACTTTGATTCAGGACTATGAATGGGATTGTCTGCTTGGTCCCTCTTTAGGGAGACATCTGCTAGAACTAATTAGTGAAGAGGAGGGGATATAGGTATATGTATCATAAGAGCTACATCCCTCCTCCCATTTTTGGTGTCTGGTCCCTTGTTTGTGTACTCTTCCTTTTCCAGTTTTCCCCATTAGGTACATTTTCAGGAGGGCACACATAATTTGCTAAATTAGCCAGCTGAGGATCAAGTTGGACCTTCCCCACCACACACAGCCTTGGGATGCTACTGTGGTCTCATCATTTTTTTCCTCTCAGGAAGCCCATCAAGCAAGCATTCTGTGTCCAGCTTCCTCTAGCAGCATAGAGGATGAAGCCCGTGTTCCTGGCTCCTTAATACTTTCATGCAGAGCCACCTTCTAATTGACAGCTGCCAACTTAGAGTCCTCGGTGGCCACGAGGTCTCACCTTGGCACTTGCCATGGAGTGTAACTTGGCCTGAGTTGATTTCTGCTGACAGCTCTTTCCAGACCAAAAGCCATGCCTCTGTTGAGCCCAGAGGAAAACTTTGAACATTGTCTTCTTTCCTGTACTTTGTAAGATTGTGAACCAGGTAAGGAAGGAAAGCTCAGGGGGTAGAGGTTGCAGGACCACCCTGCAGTTCATCACCAGGCTCAGGCATTTCCTAATCTCTCCTAAATAATGCCGACCTGCCACATAAAGTTTCCACTTTGGGGCGATTTTCCGTGGTCACATGTCCTGGCATGGTTTCTCCTGCTCGCCCTTCCTCACTTCTACTCCATGAGGCAAAGACCTCTTCTTACAAGATGTCCGTATCTCCAGTACCTGCTCCCTTCAGTATACCTTCCAGAGTTCTCAAAGTCTGGCCTTTACCTACATCTCCAATCTCATGTTCCTGTACTCCCCCTCGGTGGATGACATTCCAAGGCCTTCACATTGAAGGTTCTAGTTGGCTGCCATATCTTTTCTCTCTTCGTGTTTGTTAGTCTGCAGTCTTCTTTGTTACTCTTCAAAATTTCTAAGTCAGTGGTCAGTTCCTCAGCGGAGCCTTCTATGATCACTTCCACTTCCCTGATAGTTCTGTGCCTTGTAGTATTATTTCTATAACTTAGATTTCTTTTTACTTTTGCTATATCACATCATATGAAATTTTATTTTTGCTTGCCTGTCCATCTTCTGGGATCACCAGGAGCAGGATCTAGGGTGGAATTATCATAGAGTAGGAGTTAAACCATACTTGAGAAAATTCTTGTTCAAGTCTTTATACATCTCCCATTCCCTAGCATAGGGCTAAGTATGCAGTGAATGCTAGATACACAGTTGCTGATGGGTCCTTATTAAATATAGCTAAAATCTTGGCCAGTATTCTTGTACCAGTGTTAGAGTAGATGAGTATCTTTATGAAAAAATCAGAACTGGCTTCATGGAGAAGTTGACCCCTTATCTAAGACATACATGACAGATGCTGATAGGAATAAAAGGCATTTAATCATATCCAAATGGAAAGGAAAGAAGGCTTTGATTTTGGTTAATAGAAAACATTTTTTACAAAATATTAAGAAAATAGGATACATATTTCTTTTTATGGTCAATGTATATTTTCTTTTATATGAGACATTTCTGTGGAACTCAAAGGATATCCTTCCTTCCTTATATAACCTATAAAGATAGACAGTCTTGGGCAAAACAGAGGCTGTGAACTTCTATAGAGAAAAAGTGAGCAGTCTATTGTCACGTCAGTTCAATTCTGATGGTAGATTAGGCCATCTTATCCTAATCCAAGATCATAATGAGTGAGATATACATTTCTGGGAAACTCTTCTCTTACTCAATATCAACCTGAGGATCTTGGCTCTCTTGGCCCAGCATGAAGACTGGTTTCTTGAATGTCTGGGGAATTTTTTTTCTTGGTTGGAATTGAGTAAGAATGGTCTTTTCTGAAATAAGAAAAGTTTCATGTAAGGATTTCCACCAAGATGAAGGCATAGGTAGATATACTTTGCCTCCTTGCACAACCAAAAAAGGACAATAACAAATTTAAAAACAAAAAATGACCACAACTGCCAGAAAATTGAACTGTATGGAAGTCCAACAACCAAGGAATTAAAGAAGAAATATCCATCCAGACTGGTAGGAGGGGTGGACATGCATGAAGGTGGCAGCTGGAAGACCTCATGGTCCCACACTGGTGTGCAGGTAAACCAGGAGAAACAACTGGGGAGCGAGACAGATCACACAACCCAGGGTTCCAGCATGGGGAAATAAAACCTCAAAACCTCTGGCTGTGAAAACCTGTGGGAACTGCGGCAGTAGAAGAAATTCCCAGCTCCACAAGCATGTTCATTGGAGAGACCCACAGTGCCCTAGAATGTACACAAGCTCACCTACCCAGGAATCAGCACCAGAAGGGCCAAACTTGCTTGTGGGTAGCGGAGGAAGTGACTGAAAGCTAGCCAAGAGCCAAGCAAGCAGCATTATTTCCTCTTGGACCCCTTCCCCACATACAGTGCCACAATGCAGCAATGTGGGTTAGCCTGTCCTGGTGAATACCTAAGGTTCTGCCCCTTACTATGTAACAGGCATGTGGAGACAAAAAAATGTGGTTTAAATAAAAAAACAGATCAAAGCTCCAAAAATATAACTAAGCAATGAAGAGATTGCCAACCTGTCAGATGCAGAGTTCGATACACTGGTAATCAAGATGATCACAGAAATGGTTGAGTATGGTTGCAAATTAGAGGAAAAAGTGAAGGCTATGAAAAGTGAAATAAAGCAAAATATAAAGGGAACCGACAGTGATGGGATGGGAACTGGGATGCAAATCAATGATGTGGAGCAGAAGGAAGAAATAAACATTCAACTAGAACAGAATGAAGAGACAAGAATTGAAAAAAATAGGGAGAGGCTTAGGAACCTCCAGGACAACTTTAAACGTTCTAGCATCTGAATCATAGGGGTGCCAGAAGGAGAAGAGGAAAACCAAAAAATTGAAAACTTATTTGAAAAAATAATGAAGGAGAACTTCCCCAATTTGGCAAAGGAAATAGACTTCCAGGAAGTCCAGGAAGCTCAGAGAGTCCCAAAGAAGTTGGACCCAAGGAAGCACACACCAAGGCACATCATAATTACATTAGCCAAGATTAAAGATAAGGAGACAATCTTAAAAGCAGCAAAAGACAAGGAGATAGTTATCTACAAAGGAGTTCTATAAGGCTGTCAGCTGATTTCTCAAAAGACACCTTACAGGAAAGAAGGGGCTGGAAAGAAGTATTCCACATCATGATAGTAAGGACCTACATCCAAGATTACTCTGTCCAGAAAAGCTATCATTTAGAATGGAAGGGCAGATAAAGTGCTTCCCAGATAAGGTCAAGTTCAAGGAGTTCATCCTCACCAAGCTGTTATTATATGAAATGTTAAAGGGATTTATCTAAGAAACAGAAGAAGATAAAAAATATGAACAGCGAAATGACAACAAAGTCACAATTATCAACAACTGAACCTAAAAAAAACAAAAGCAAACTAAGCAAACAACTACAACAGCAACAAAATCACAGAAATGGAGATCACATGGAGGGTTATCAGTAGGGAAGGGGAGGAGAATGAAGGGGAAAGTACAGGGAATGAGAAGCATAAATGTGAGGTAAAAAGTAGACAGGGAGAGGTTAAGAACAGTATAGGAAATGGAGAA
>PVKM010027479.1:0-18768 GCA_004027735.1 Carollia perspicillata
AAAGCATTTTAGCAGAATGGTGTTGGCAAAAGCTCGCTGAGTGAACTTGGACAAGGTTTACTCATACATAAATTGTAGTTTCCTCATACATAAGATGAAAATAATCTACTTCATTGAGTTGCATGAAATAATGTGAACACTGTGTGTAAAGCACCTTAGCACAGAAGTGGCATGTAGTAGGCAGTAAATAAATATAAAGTCTCTTTGCACAAGTTTTCTGTTGATTTCCCACTCCTGTCCTCCTGCACCCTCTCCTGACACACATGCACAAACACCTACTGCTTCAATGCTTTATCACACTCAAGGGACTACTTAGTGTGCTATATGAGGCAGTTCTTTCATTAAAACACATGTAGTGAGAATCATATTGTAATTTTTCCTTATTATGAATGAAAGAAAAAGGAATTAATAATTGAAGCTTTTCTGAATAAGATAATATACTGGACTGGGAGAAAAACAGGTAGCAATTTAAAAATATACAGGATTACAAAGTAATTTCTCATGAAGTTAAACATTCTGTTGTTAAGTTGTATTGCACCTGAAAACTTTCTACAGTTTTGGACCTGTGCAAAACTAAACCAGTAGCCCCCTTTTCTACGTCTACTATAGTTCTACATATTTCCCCCACACAAAACTCCTATGTTCCAAACTCTCAATCAAAGACAAAACCCCTCAGTGAGATATGTCAAAGGATGGAGATTCAGAAAAATACAGAGAAGTGGAAATTCACTCTTTAAGACTTTTTACTCTGGAATTTCCCACTGATACGGTCTTCTTTTGGACTCAGAAATTGCTTACATTACCCTAATGATTGCACAGTAACTTTATAAAAATGAATTTAATTTCAAAAGGTCAAAGGTAGCCATATTACAGAAAAGAAGATATCCAAAAAGCATGTCATTCTGCATTCAATTCTAATTTCCACAGAACTAGGAGCCCTGAAAGGTCATTCAGGTAATGAGATTTTGTGTAAATTCTCCAGTTAGTCATACACAGTGCGCTCTTAGTCCAAGAGGCTCCTGACTGCTCTATGAGCTCAGAAGGTGAAAGAGGAATTCTCCATGATTTAGAACTTCTAGATGCCCTGACTCAGTCCCAAGTGATTCTCAGGCAGCCTACATCTCATATCCTCTAGGTCCTCAAAGAGAGCCTTAACTTCATCTCCCTACCTCTGCATCTGCTGCATTTTATAACATTTATTATATCTACACATTGTTCTCAAATTCTTAAGACTCAGAAACCAGGCCAATGACAGCTAGGGTAGGAGAAGGTTAGGGGGAGGAGGGATTAAGCGAAAAGGAGAAAGGACTCATGGACATGGACAACAGTGTGGTGACTGTGCAGGGGAGAGAGGGATAAGGGGACTAAACGTTAATGGGGAAAAAACATAATAAAGATTAAATTTTTTTAAAAAGGAAATTTGTAACAAAAAAATGAATAAACTAATTGGAGGGAAAAATTTTAAAAACCAACCAGGTCAAATCATGCAATTAATCAATGGCATGTTACTCTTGTTGCTGGTCAGCACTGTCCAAAAGAACCCTCTGTGATGATCCACATGTTCTGTGTCTGTTCAGTCCAGTGTGGTCACCACTAGCCACCTATGGCTCTTGAAATGTGGCTGATGCAACTGAAGAAGTAAATTTTTAATTTTAGCTAATTTTCATTGTTGTATATTCAAATAGTCACATGTGGCTAGTGACTACCATATTGGACAACACAGGTACAAGTTGAATTCTTTCAGAAAAGATTTGCATTTGTTTCTTGCACTCACTTGAGGAATGAACAATTCAAGACATTTAAGATTAAATTCTCTGTTGGGGCTTTTGGGGCTGCTCTGGTAGTGTGATTTCTGATCATGACCATGAAAAAATACCAGCTTTAGCTTAAAATCTCAGAAGAGATTTTTCTTTTCCTCCCTCCAATCAGAGCCAGGATTGAGATTTGTATATGTTTCTGCTGTACCATTCTGCATGGTGGGCTTTCTTCCACTCACTTGCCCTTCCCCTCAGGGATTAGCCCTGGGGTCCCAGCATTATGCAGATATAGTTTCCTATTAAACTCCTCATCTTGGATGTTTTTTACTTTCATAATGAAATCTAAAATAATGGTGCTTCCTTCAATCAGTGATAACTTATAGCCAATGAAATATAGTAATATAATTTCTTATGCATAGTAGAAACTTAATAAATATTGATTGAAACCAAAATTGCACAGCAAAGAAAATTATTTTAAAAATGGGAAGGTGACCTACTCAATGGGAGAAAATATTTGCAAGTAATATATTTGAAAAGGGATTAATTCAAAATATATAAAGAACTCACACAACTTAATAGCAAAAAAAAAATCCAACTAAAAAACAGGAAGAGGATCTGGATTTGAATATACATTTTCCAAAGGAAGCATACAGATGACCAACGGATACATAAAAAAGATGCTCAATATCACTAATAATCAGGGACATTCAAATCAAAACCACAGTAAGATATTACCTCACACCTTTTAGGATGGCTTTTATAAAAAAGACAAGAAGTAACAAATGTTGGTGAGGATGTGGAGAAAAAGGAACCCTTGTGCAATGTTGATGGGAATGTAAATTGGTACAGCCACTATAGAAAATGGTATGGAGGTTCTTCAAAATATTAAAAATAGCCCTGGCCTGTGGCTCCGTTGGTTGGAGCATCATCCAGTAACCAAAGGATTGCACGTTCAATTCCTGGTCAGGGTATATACCTAGGTTGCAGGTTTGATCCCTGATTCAGGTGCTGATCCCCTGTCTCGGCACGTTCAGGAGGCAACCAACAATGCATCTCTATTGCATTGATGTTTCTTTCTCTCCCTTCTTCTCTCTCTAAAAGCAATGAAAAAATGTCAGGTAAGAATACATTTTTTTTTCAAAAAGTACATTAAAAATAGAACTCTCATGTGATACAGCAATCCCACTTCTGGGTACTTATTCAAAAATAATGTGTTTTCATACAGCCAAGATATGGAAACAGCCTGTGTCTGTTGATAGATGAGTGAATAAAAAAGTTGTGATATTCACATACACATATAATGAAATACTATTTAGCCATAAAAGATCATGTAATCTTGCCATTTGTGTGACAACATAGATGGATCTTGAGGGAAGTGAAATAAGTCAGACAGAGACAAATACTACTGTATGATCTTACTTACATGTGAAATTTAAAACAAAAAAAAATGAGGAAAAAGCAATACAAGCTAAAAGATAGAGAATAGATTAGTGGTTGCCAGAGGTGGGGGATAGGTAGTGGGCAAAATGGATGAAGGGGGTCACAAAGTGCAAACCCCAGTTATAAAATAAATAAGTTATAAGGGTGTAATGAGAGAGAAAGAGAAGGAGGGAAGAGGGGAAAGGGAGAGAATTCCAAATAGGGCCATGGAGTTTGAATGTTTCTTAAAATAATGTTTCTGTGACCCCCCTAGATGTTTGGGAGGAGAGGGGTTTAAATGCCTTGCTAACTTTTGTTTGGATGGAAGAAGAGAGGAACTGAAAATAAATGTATAGATATATGAGACCTGGTAGCGTATAGAGGGTGGAAATGGCTTAATGCTTGGTGTATCAGTCAGAGTCCTGGCAGGGAAGAGATGGCAAGTCACAGATGGATGAAGCAGTGTCTCCCTTGGTCTGGCTTCTTGAACTGCACTAGAACCCTGTTTGCACAGGATGAGACTGGAAGCTAAAGACACTGTTTCATGAGCATCTTTATGAGCTTCTGTGAACAAGAAGTGCAGCTTTGGATGCCAGGTACAAGAACAAGCAGAGGGTCCCTCTCTTCACTTCTGCAAAACCCATTCTGCTGTGGCCTCCCACATCTTGCAGCTTTGAGAACTTTGAGGGCCACTTTCTGTTGTGCATGTCATCCTGAATACCAATAGCACCTGAGATCATGAGGCATCCTTAAATGACCAAGGAGGAGCCTAAGGAAAAGAAGCCACGATGCCTCATGGGGATAAAGCTGGACAGGTTGGTTTCTGGGCTCAATTGAAGACTCTCTAAGATACTTGGGGTATGATGTGACCCTGCAAATGACCATTATTTCTGCTTGAACACATGTAGCTCAGCCCTAGCAAAACTTTAATAGTAATATTTGTGGGACATCACTTCAGTTGAGGAGTGGGTGAGAAATGGTATGTTCAGATCATGAAAGAGGGAGACAAATAAAGGAAGAAATTGAGTTAGTTTTTCCTAAAACTGAAACCAAAATTACAGATGAAAATAACTATAATATCCTTTTTTATCTAATCCATTGATACTCTATCCAAAAGATGTAAAAACTGGGAAGCCAGCTTGAGGATTTCTGGAAAACCATAAGCCTATTGGACTCAAGACAAAACTGGGATTTGTGCAGAGTTCATTTTTGGCCTCTGGGTTGTTAGACATGAAAATAGTCCATCATCTGCCCCTCTAGGGTTGCATTAAGCATTGTAGACAGAGAGTACTGGCCTTGGGTGAGAAGGCTCAGGTTTGAGCAACTTCAGTCAAAGCTATGTGTCCTGGTTAATTCATTTAACCCACCAAGCACAACATCCTTGTCTGAAAATGGGATATGATACACCTCTCTGAGGCCTCACAGAGTTTTCATATCATCAAATGAAATAATAGTAACCCAGTAAAGTGCTATATGAATGTAGAGAGGAAGCATGTTTTAAATAGGGCCAATCTAAGGTGAAACATTAGTTCATTGAACAAAGTAGAAAGCACAAGTGATGTTCATCTCCAAAAACATTACTCCAAGTTAATATCTGTAGGCTCTAGTCCAGATCTCTCAACTTAACTGAATTCACTTGTATTTGGGGTTGAATTGAATGTATGTTAAGCTCTGTCAGTGATGAAAGAGAATGAAAAACATATGGAAACTTCCCAGGCTTTCTAAGAAATAGACCCATTTATTATTCCAGTTGGGATTCATTATTTTTCTATTAAGAAGAAACACTTAAATTGAGGAAGGCACAAAGAGTGGCTCTAGAGGAAGGAGTCTACTTTGTTTAGGGAGAAAATAATAGCTTTTATTTTCCTGTGCAAGGGCAGGTTACTCCTCCCCAAGGTAGGACCCTGAAAGTCTCTAAGGGCAGCCACAATTCCTAAAAACCTAGACCCAGATCTCAGCAGCAGGTAGGATAGTATGTATCCCATGGTTAAAATGAGAAAGCTATGTTCTAAGTGCAGATGTAACAAGGGGACATGGCCACAGGGCAGAGAGTCTCAGCAGACTTGATGAATAAGATAGGAAGTGATGGGCAGAAAGATGTCTCAAGTCAAAATCAAAAAGTCCAGATGGATTGAAAGCAGAAATAGAACAACAGCAAAAGTGACAGAAAAAACTCAGAAAGACACATGTACAATAACAGAGAATAAAGCATGGCCTGTCACCCAAAGGTAAGGAGGATGGTGGGAAAGGGTTAGCAAGCAACCTATCAGAGTTAAAAGGGCGGGCAAGATAGTGAACAAGTGCCATAGCAAATAAAACAAAAAGGATCTATACCCTCTTTACCTTTTATACACAGGACCTAGGGCAGTACCTAGTACAGAGTAGACACCCATTAACTACTGAATGAATGCGTCGCCCAGTAAACAGATTTAGGATAGTAAAAGCTGGCCTTTCTAATTCAGCCAACTACTAGCCCAATCCAGTGCTTCTCCGACTGTAATGTATACACAGGTTACCTGGGGATGTTGTTTAAAGGCAAGTTTTGGTTCATTCAGTCTAGGGTGGGACATAAGAGTCTGCATTACTAACAATTCTATGACTGCAATGCTGCTGCTGCACAGACGCACTGCTCCACACCACAATTTGAGTAACAAGGGCCTTGACCCAGCAGCTTATATTAATTTTTTTAAGGTAAGAATCAATTCCAAGAGGGAGGACTGCAGTGGAGATAAGGAAAACATTTTGTAGGAGTAAGGAAATGAAGTCTGGAGAAAAATTACAGTTCTCGTGAAATGTGATTTGGGGAGCTAACCTGGGACAGTGGCTGCCAACAGACCCATGCCCAGCAATAGAAGGCCGTGGGAGCCCAGAATTGTACATGCAAATTTGATAGGAGAGCAAAATTTGTAAGATGACTGAATTTGTAAAATGATTCATCTACTGGAGCCGTCCCAACTTTTCATAACCTAACAAAAATCATCATCCAATGATGGACTTCATTTATTACACACCATGTGTCTTGTTGCATAAAAATAAAATTTCAGTTTTAAGTTTTTAGTTTAGGTGCCTTACTACAGTAGAGTTTAGTGACATAGAAAGCTGATATAAAAATAAAGTTGATTGTGTAGCAAAAGGGTAGAAATGGGAACTCTGTAGACATTTCAGACAGAGAATTACCACATTAGTTCTTTGTAGTCTCCCATTAGCTACTTTGGTCTTCTTTTGTCCTTTTGTACATATTGTCCTCTGTGAACTATAGATAGCATGTGGTCTGGGGTGTAAAGAGAATTAGGATCATGCTCCCATTTCCTCTAGATGCCCCTCGGTGTGGCCATCAAGCAACATTCTAAGGTAGTGACGCAAAATCAACCCCAACCTGACTGTGGTTAAATTCTGTGTTCTAGGGCCAGTGCTTTCAGAACCATGGACAGAGGCAAATTCCTGTAGACATGTCTCTCTTTGTATGACCTGAAATTGGGAGTAAGGCAGTGAATTTAAAAGAGGTTTCTGCCGTGGCTGGGTCGGCTCAGCAGTTTGAGCACCAGCCTGCAAACCACCAGTCACCAGTTTGATTCTCCATCAGGGCATATGCCTGGGTTGCAGGCCAGGTCCCCAGTGGGGGCATACAAGAGGCAACCACACATTGATGTTTCTCTCCTCTCTTTCTCCCTTCCTTCCTTTCTCTCTAAAAATGAATAAATACAATATTTTTTTAAAAGAGAAGTTTCTGAGAGTGGTAAAACCAAAGGGCAGACAACAAGTAGAGAACAGTCATGTCTGGTCTGTCATATCAAATGTCCACCTTTTCTGCCAATTGTGACCCCTTTCCTTATGTTATATGACTGATCCCTGCTGTGCTTATGCATGGGACAACGTACTACTTTTCCCTTGGGGAGACATTGCCCTGTGTATTTCTGTAGTTAGGAACCCATAATCAAACAAGTTATCCCAGATGCATATCTGGCTCCTAGACTGTTGCATACTGATTGTTTACTCTGCTTTGGCCTGTCTCTTTTAGCTACTGGCTATCAGATAACATCTGCTCATATCTGTAGGAGTAGGAAGTGGCCTTCAAGACTCTTAAATGAAGCACAGTTTAGGGCAAGAATCCATGATATGTGTCATATCATAACAATCTTAAGGTCATGTGTGGGTGATCCAATCTTCTAATTTATTGACAGTCCTTGTGAAATGTGATTTGGGGAGCTTACCTGGAACAGTGACTCCTCCTACCACCACTCTTCCTACTATAACATAGCAAATAAAATCGCTTTTGCAGCATATGATTAACTTCACTCCTTATGACCAAAGTTGGAGTAAAGAAGTGAACCTAAATGAGGCTCTTGAGAGTGGTAAAATCAGGAAGCGACAACAAAGCAGACCTCGGGCTGATGACTCCAAATAAGAAATTCTAAGGTGCAGAGACTCGTGAGACATAGTCCTCATCTAAGGACGCCAGTTGATTATCATTGGAAAGACACACCTTGTCATGTAACGCCAAGACACATACCATTTAATGCCTAATTTTTAGCAAACATTTGTTCTAATTTCCTCAGAATAAGATGTGTAGACTGAAACATCCAATAGGGGGATTTTCTGAGGTTGGCATGATAGGTACAATTTCTAAGAGATAATGGTCAAGAGGATACCTGAAGTGGTAGCATCAGGAAAAGTCAGAGCAAACGAGCATAGGAAAGGTATGGAGATGGGGCACTGTCACTGGCGACTGTAAAGAATAGAAACTCTATGGATCTTAAAGTCAAGGGAGAAAATTAGGGCTTTTCTGTCCAATGACGGTTCTAAATCAAGGTCAACACCATAGACTTCAAGTTTAGGTCTTAATTTGACCCCTCCGCTGATTTTTCCTAAGGATCCTACATGGCCCCAACAGCCTTTCTACTCTGCATGGAAATACCAGACATAAGCCACTTGAGGAAGGTGTATTAGTTTCCTATTTCTGCTGTGACAAACTACAAACTTGGTGGCTTAACACAACACTAATGTATTGTTTTACAGTTCTGGAGGTCAGAAATCCAAAGCGAGTCCCTCTCTAAGCTAAAATACAGTGTCAGCAGAGCTACATTCCTTCTGAAGCCTCTAGGGGAGAATTAACTTCCTTGCCTTTTCTAGCTTCTAAGAGCCTGCCTGCATTCCTTGTCTCATGACCACTTTTTAGCAATCAACCTCTCTGACCTCTGCTTCCATCATCACATTTTCTTCTTTGATTCTGGCCCTTTTGTATCCCTCTTATAAAGAACTGTGATTACACTGACCCCACCTGGATAATCCAGGATAATCTCTGTATCTCCAGATCCTTAACTTAATCACATCTGCAAAGTCCCTTTTGCCATGTAAAGTAACACATTCACAGGGATTAGGATGTGGATATCTTTGAGGAACCCTTGGTCTGCCCACCATAGGTGGTATCTTCACTGAAGGCCAAAAAATTAGCATTTATCTGGCTCACAGGTAGTGAGTAACTCAGGACTAGAGGGCTCAGGAAAAAACGACCCACTGTGCTAAAAGGAAAAGGATTTCCCCTACCACAGATTTGTCAGTTTAAAACCTTTAAAAACTTTGAAACATTTTGTTTGCTCCAAGAATCTTTTTAAATCATTTAATTGCTGTACATCATCGTCATCATTTTTCAAGTCAACGAAATAATTAAAGTAACTTTCATGTCCTGAAAACAGAGACATAGTACTTGGTTACTCTCCCAGAAACCTTTTTACCTTTCTTTCCATCTGTGAGTATTATGAAAATCATCTCTAACACATTATGCAACCAGATCAATATATCTGCATGATGCATACTCTGGCTGAGGCTCTCTTGGGGTGTTCACACCCAAAGAAACATAGTGGAATGGCCATTCACAGCTTTTGCCCAGGTTAGAAAGGGATTTTGTTGTAAATCAGGGCTTTACAGTCCACAGAATTTTGGACAGAAAATGCTGATCAGGGACTGAAGAATTTGCTTTCCTGCAATCATGGTCGAGACCTGTCAATTCTATCTTCTTAATCTCTCTCTACCCCTCCCTTTTCTCCTTTAACCTCACACCACTTGTCAAGGCAGCATGATACATCATTATAGAGCTCCCCAAAATGACCTGATTCTAAGAACAACCAAGGGTACACATTAAAAATGAAGACTCCCAGATACCTCATTTAGGCATTCTCATTCTAAGTCTTGCCAGGGGGCTTAGAATCTGCATGTATAATAAATTCTACCAAGTGATTTTTATAATTTGGCAAGAATTAATAATAAGGCAAATAATAAAACAAACCAGGTGGCCTTGGAAATCAGGTACACCTTTGTCTGAATATTTTTCAAGCTGGTAAACTTGGTCAAGTACCCTAGATTCCCAATACCTGTACAATCAAAAGGTTGTAAGTTGTTTTGAGAAGTTAATAGGATTATGAGTGCATTTAACTATACACAGAGCCCAGAGTTCAATAGTTATGAATTATCTTTTCTTCTTGCCTTTCACACATCCCCCCATAGTACCTACCGTATTGTGTTTTTCACAACTGGGGAATGTTGACTGACTGCAAATGTCATAAACTGACAACTAGCAACTCTTAGTTAATCTTTCTTCCAGGACTTTTCCTACCCACCCAGAGTCAACTTCATCATGTAATTTCACAGGCTTTCCTAGTTCTCCCTGCAACACAGCTTCCTCTCATTCACAAAAAAAAAATGTCTAAAAAGGTCTTTCTTTACATCACCCAGGTATGGAAACAAAATTAATCTTCCCCCTCAGCTATGTCAACTGTAGTTCTAGGACATGCCTCTGTGGAGTGCTTGACTTTTATTCTACAAGGAAAAGAAGCATGATGATTTTACTACCCAGCAGGTCCTAGACAGGGGCCACTGTCAAGGTCTTGAATCTCCCTGCATCAGGCCTACCACAGCAATGTATGTCCTGTGTCATATGCTGCATGCTATTGTCGAACACTCCTGCCCCTGAGAGATAAATATTTTCAAAGCAGAAGGACCTTTGACAAGTGCTTTTTCAAATCATATCAGACAGGCCTTATCTATATTTGTGAAAGACCAATCTCCATTTTTTATTAAATAATAAAAATCTCCATTTTTATTAAAATAAGACCAAATGGAAATGTGTCCTCCCACATTGTTATGTAACTGAAAGTATCAAGCCAAATGAAGCCAAACCTTGTTTCTTTAGGCCTGTCAGTATGCACAGACCAAAGGCCTGTATGTGATACAAAGGAAAACATTGTTGGGGGTAGGGAGGTTGCATGGTGCTCAGGAGACTTAGGTTTAAGTCTTCCCAATCAATAACTGCCTATTTTTGTAATCTCACTTAATTTCTTTGGAACTCTGTTTGCTTCTCCATAAATGGATCATTAGATAAGATATATCTTTAAGATAGACTTCATCTTAGCTTATTATAACTTTAAGCAAAGATGTCAGCAAGGCTTTATTATTATTTTTTCTTGATCCTCCCTTTTTGCCATAAAAGTCCTCCTTCTTTAGGATAGCAGAGTATAAAAATAGAAAGAAGCCTTCTCTACTTACACCAAGAGCTCTCCTGTAGATTCAGAAAGTCAGGTGATCCTTGCAGAGGGGTGGTTCCCATTTTGAGTCCCATCTCTGCTAAAATGCCTTCCCTGACCCCTCATTCTGACTTAAAACTTTCTTCTCTGTTTCCACAGTATCCTGTTCTCATCTTTATCATCATAGCAAGTGCTCAACTCTATTATGAACTGTTGGTGTATTTGCCTGTCTTTCCTCTGCTCTTCCTCTGCTCAGCACCTCACTTCGCTACAGACACCACATTCTAAGTTACTGGGAAAACAGGCACCATGACCATCTTTAGCTTTTAACACTGTGTATAGCACATAATACTTGCCAAGAAAATGGCAGATGAATGAATGAATGAATGAATGAATGAATGAATGAATGAATGAATTGGCTGGTGGTGGTGTTAATGTTGGGGATAAACAGAAGCCTCTGGAGAAAATGGTCACAACAATCAAGTAAAGGCTCAGAATAGTTTATTGGGAATCCAGAAAAGTTACAACCATTCAAAAGGATTCTATTTATAATCCAATGGAGATCCTGGTTTAATTTGTAATTGCATCCCCATGATTGCAAACAAAGCATTATGCTGATAACAAGATATAAATAAAGTTGACACTGTTCTAAAGAACAGACCTTTGCTATAGTCTAGAGGATGTGGCATGGAGATGAAGGAGAGGTTTATGATTTAAAAAAAACAGCATTTTTGTTCCAAATGTTAGTTTTAAAAGTGTTTTCAAATATATTATTTGTTGGAAAGGCATCTGGATCTGAAGCCAGAGCATCTTAGTTTCCAAAAAGCCTATCCACTCTGAGCTTTAGCCTCTTTGTAAAATGGAAAGGATGCCTCTGCACATCTCAAAGGGTTGCTGAGAGTATGAAATAAGACAAGATGTATGACAGCAGTGGAGCTATTATAAACAGTCCCACCAAATAAGTGATTGAATAGGTAAAAGAAAGTTTTTACTGTCTCTGTGCTAAGGACAAGTAGAGCAAGGCTTTAAAAGCAATACTATCATTCAAATAAATACTGTGGTGTTCATCCTCCTACAACCTGTTTCCTTATCCTTAAAATTAGAGTCAAACTGTAATGATCTTCAAATTGCCATTGAACCTGAGATACTAAGACTTCTGGGACTAATTTGAGACAGGCATGGTGAGCTAAGTTCCCATTTAATTAATCTAAGAATACCAGTACGCATCAGAATAGTACTCAGACCCTATAATTCTACACCACACAAATGCAGGCTGACTCTCTGAAGTGCATTGTTCTCTGGTTTGTGTCACATTTGAGATCGGTGGCAGCATGTCCCTCAATCTCATTATCCCTAGTGGACCTGGACCAATTAACCAAAGTCTTACAGAGGTGGACAGAGCTAATTATTTATAGGTGCAGCTCATCAAAGGCTTTGCATCTTCCTTTGGGGTAAGGGATGAACTCTCTGACTTTCATTCTTTTTTTCTTTTTTATGTATAGTCTGTCCCTTGATTTCTTGAATTTTTATGTGCCTTCAGTTCTGATGAATTTGAAGCTGTGCAAATTTTAACTTACTAATCAGTTGGGAGTGCTCAGGAGATAGAGGAGAGAAATACTATCCCAATTTTTCAGATAGAGACCTGAAATGAAGATTGGAAAGTAACCATCAGCCATGTGCCAAATCTATCATCAGGGAATTTCCATAGGAGTTTATGTTACTTAGACTGTTTTTATTAAAAAGAATTTTGCTGACCTTAGTTTGGGTGGGTTATGTAAGAATTCACCTTTTTAAAAAAAGGAAGATGAGGAATTTTGCTATAGTCCCAGGATTTGCTACAGTCACCAGATCTTCCTGAGCTTATTAAGTAGTTCAAGACTCAAAAAGGTTACTCAGGATTCAGAGCAGCACTACTGACTGGGTCATCTGGTCAACCTCCTAAGCAGCAGGGGTTCACAAGTGTTTATTCTCATGCTCTGCTATGATGTCAACTCAGCTATTCTCCCTGTGTCCTTCAGTTATAATTCCTCAAACAGGCTGCTTCATTCCATTTCTCTGTCTCAAGTTCTGATTGGTCCATTTAGTTCCCATTGTTCAATGTGAGTAAAACTTTCATACCATCTTGTCTGGTAGACTCTTGGCCATCCTGCAGATTGGCTGTCCTTAGACAAGTTGCTCACTTCAGGAGAGCACAGACATGAGGCACAATTAGAGTAACTTATGTGGAAAGAAACCCTCAGAATAAGGATGTGGGAGGAGCAGATATTCTGAAGCCTCTAGTAAAGTGTTCAAAGTCAGTGCCATAATAGAGGCTCAGATGACTATGTAAAACAAATTATTTTCTATGAGTAACTATGATATATAAAAATAAATTCCAACTTAAAAAATATAGACTTTTTAAAAACTCTTATGCACCAGTTCACTATTTTAAAATTTATTCTGTTACTCTATTATGCTTTGATTAAAGGTCATTCAATTAGTAAGGTTCCTAATGTGCTAAAACACAATTTAAAATATCAAAATTTAATGATCACGTAACTTCTAAGAATCATCTATTGGAATTGAAGAACAAATGATTGAGATTACGGTTGATTTAACCAGCCGTATTGCCATGGTGTTGTTTTCTGTGGTTATCTATTTCAGAACTGAATTCATTAGATAAATTCCAGGTGACCAGAGCTTTTGTGTTGAGCTGGAGACCTCAACACTATTCACAACTTTGTTGCTCTGAGGAAACTAATGTTTTGAGTTCTAAACATCCAATTATCAACAGGAACTTCCAAAATATAATCATTTATATGGTGGAAGTTAATGTAGTTTTATCCCAGCAGTATTACATCACCTTAGACCAAGCACCTTTGAAGCATTCTCAAGGCTCTGCTTATCACAGTGATCTTACAACATTTGATTCTCTCTATGCCTTGGGAAATGCTGTAAATATGAGGGAAAGGCAATAGTACATTTATCTAAGACAGTGGTTCTCAAACTATGGTCATAGTATAACATATCAGTATCACCAGAGAACTTGTTAGAAGTACAAATCCACAGGTTTTACCCCATACCTGCGGAATCAGAAACTTTGCAGATGGGACACAGAAATCTGCATTTTAATAAGCTTCCCAGAAGATTCTTTTGCATACTAAAGTTTGAGAATAGTGATCTAAGACTTTTGTGAGCTCCAGAAGATCCCAGAACAACTTTATTTCCCATGAGAACAAAACATAACCCCATAACTTGGGTTAGGAACAAGAGGCTATATTATATCTCTAGTTACTTATAAGTGGGAGTAGAAGAATTATATCTTTAGTTACTTCTACTGGGAGTCAAATCTGGGAGAAAGCCCAAACCAACGACAGATACTATCGATGCACATTGGTTCTCTTCCATTATTCTCTGTCCTTTTCCCTTCTACCCCAGGAGGCTGCCCCTATTACCCCCCAACCCCACCCCACGCACACATGCACACACAATTTCTAAGCTTCAGTTTTCTACACATAATTTCCTGTTATTTCCTCTCTGTTAACCTAAACCACACATTTCTCCAGGAAACTTTCCATGTTCTCTCTCAGGAGCATTCATCAAACATTCATTAAACACCTAATTTTTTTTCCTGGCATAAGTTACAAAGATAATTAAGATTCCATCCCTGTTCTTGTGTTCAATGAGGACAAAGGGAAAATCATTCCTCTCCTTTGCTTTCACTCAAATCTTTCTCTGCAGTTCCTAATAAATTGTCACACAACTTCACTCTGGTTTTAGGTTACTTCCAATACATGTTTTCTTCCCTACTAGATGGCAGGCTCCTTAAGTGACCATGTTTTTAGACTCCCTTTGTATATGCCATTTTTTCTGGCAGCCTGCTGAGCACATACTATTAGGAGCATGACGTTGGGCTGAATGAAGGAAATCATGATTGAAACAGTAGTGTAGACGTGTACAGACTAGATTCTATACCTTCACAATGAACTTTTCAGTCTTTTCTCCCTTGCCTTTGATTCACTCTTACCAACTAAACTGGATTATTAAACCAATAAAATCCCAAAGACAACTCATTTGAATAAGAGCGGATTCATATTTCTCCATGTTGGGCTGAAGAGGAGTCCAAACAAGTGCCAGGCCAACAACTGCCAGGTCAAATGTCAATCCACAAAGTTAAAAAACTGACCAGAGGGGAGGGAGGAGGGAGACAATGGTAGAACTGAAAGGGAAGGGACTAGACAAAGGACATGAATGAATTAACCATGGACATGGACAACAGTGTGGGAATTGACTGAAGGAATGGAGGGTGGGATGGATGGGAAAGGGCAAAGGGGGGAAAATTGGGACAACTGTAATAGAATAACAATAAAACTGATTTAATTTTAAAAACCTTAAATAATTCTCTCTCTTGCTTTTGGTTGGGATGATGTTTGGGCTTTGAAGAAAAATTTTGTAGAATCCTGACTCCAGACCAAGAAGAACAATTGGATGCCCTTAATTAGTGGAATTACAAAGAACCTGCCAAATGAATGATTTGTACATGACCAGAGAAACACAGAGAATGATGGTCTGTTTAGCAGTGAATATATGTTCAAATCTTTCAGCTGAGCTGGATCACATGCCAAGCTGAATTCCACACCAGCAACTGCCTGTCCAGGCTGCTTACAGACTCTCTTTTGACTCACAGGTCAGAGTAGTACTTAGGTTTATCAAGCACATACTTGCTTGTCAAGGTAACTGTTTGCAAATATGAACAAAATATTGCAAGGTCCATGTTGGTCAGTTTGTTTAGCTCTTCATAGATCAAATCTCCAGAGAACGTGTTAAAAACTAAGCTTCTGAGTAAAGACAGAAGGAGAAGAAAGCAAGGTTCCTTGACTTTCTTAGATAGTTGTGCTGGGAGAATAATCAT
Source organism: Carollia perspicillata (assembly GCA_004027735.1). Classification (NCBI taxonomy): domain Eukaryota; kingdom Metazoa; phylum Chordata; class Mammalia; order Chiroptera; family Phyllostomidae; genus Carollia; species Carollia perspicillata. The sequence goes on from PVKM010027479.1 coordinate 15,585, forward strand.
CGTCTTCATCATTATATCCATGGGATGCTGGAGTCTTGCATTATCAGGAGACTTTGCCATTTGCTGCCTGATCGTGTGGCTTCAGGAGGACTTGCCATAGACAATGAGTGGCTTTGTGAAAAGGAGGAGGAAGATATGAAAAGGAGAGGTAGGAGGAAGAGATGGGATAGTAATTTCTACGAATGAAGTAATTTCTTGCTATCTCATTATGAGTTCCTCATAGTGTTGGCAAGGTGACAAAAAAGGAAAGCTGCCTTCTTTAATAAAATAGTGCTAGGAACCACTAAAGTTGTCAGTAGGAGGGAGAATCTCAGAGTAAGGAAAGGAAAACCGGCTGAACTGAAATACCTGGACTCCCTACCAGTATTCACTAACATGCTATCCCAGATATACTCAGCTCTCAAGGAAACCCAGCTTCCCACTTAACTCTGACTCGGCCGTGGACACACAGTTTTTCTTGAGTACTGTGTGGCCCAGCTTGACAAGACAAATCATTCAAACCAAATGTTATTAAAAGACAGGTGAGAACAAAGAGAAAATAAACCCAGAGAGCAGTGTTAAGTGAAAATGATCTGATTTAGAGGATGTGGCTAACTCTTTGAGACTCACAGTCCTGCCCCAGTGGGTAAGGCATCGGTGTTCAGGGAGTTGTATCCCTCCTAGCACCCAGCTTACCATCAGCATGTATTAGATACACATGCATTCTGACTCATCAGACTTGAGACTGACAATAGGAAATGGGTATTAATCTTAGATTCCAACTTTGAACTATAGACAGTTACTGACTGGGATGCTGGATTGAGGAGGAGTTGGAGGTTTTATCCCAACTCAGTGAGGAAAGTACAGTGATTGATGGATGATGTCCATAGTGGGTGGGGTTAGAGGCATGGCAGGGAGTACTGGGGGAAATTACTGATAACGTCTGTGCCTTATAGTTGCCATCCTAGTCTAGACTTAAAAGATGCCAAGAGAGGGGCACAGAACCTGATCTTTCACCACTCAAGGGACCTAACTCTTCTTCTGTGACTAATATTTCAAAGACCGCATCCTCACTTCAGGGAAAACCCCACCTAACTCACAGACTCCAATTACTACAGGCAGCCATGTTAAAATATTGTGTATTAGCCTCAGTGTTCAGACAGAAGAAACTCACACTAATGGTGGAATCCTCTTTCCACTAGCCATTTTTTCTCTCTGGAATGACCCTCAACAATTGTTGCTATCTTTTTCTTGGCCACACAGATGTTGGCGTTTCTGAAGTTACAAGTACCTATCATGGGCAGAGAAGCCGATCCTTCTGGGTGACCATGAACTTGATAAAACAGTCTACACATGAGAGAAAAGCTCTAACCTGGTGTCCTCAACCCCTGCTCATGGCATTTTATGCCTGGTTAGCTCAAAGCGGAGTTAAAATACAGCTTTAGTGAGAGGAAACTATTACAGAAGAGTGTAAGTTGCTTGTTTTGAAAGAAAACTAAGTGAAAGCAGGGACTTGTGGGCAAAAGAAAAAAAAAAACCTTACAGGCCGGTGAGACCTAAAAAGAGAAAGCCATTCCAGATAAGGGGGAGCCAAGAGATTCTTCACAGTGATCACCCTCCCAGATAACATGGGTTGCAGCCACCAGCTTTAAATCTAGATCTGAAAATCAAGTCCCCATCAGTGTTGGGCCTCACAGCAGCCCAGGGAAACAATCTAAACAGGAAAGCGCTGACACATCACAAGTCAACCTTCACATCCCACATGTAGCCCTGTGACGAGTGTTTATACAATATGATTGATTACCCTGCAATTTACTTTGTCAATCAGTCATGGAATTAATTACATGTTACTCTTGGCACTGTTATAAATAATGGTATGGCAAACAGTCCTAGGTTTAATGGTCCTTAACGTTCAGCTATTAAATTGATGACACAGCCACTTCAGTATTGATGAACAGGGACCTTCTCCATCAAGGATAATTTATATCACGAAGTGTAACAGGCTATCCCGTTCCCATTTTTGCCAAGGCATTATTCACCCTGATCCAGGCAATGAATCCAGCAACAATGGAGGAACAAATATATTTTGTCTTGTGGTTAAAATAAATCCCCTCATAAGTGTTAATCATGAGGAAACAGGGCTTTTTGTATCGCTGACATAGAGCTTAAGGAAGATGTGAGTTCACCATAGCACTTGCCAAAATGAAACAATAAGATGGATTCAGGAGAGGTATCATATTTTACCATGTATAATGAGCACTTTTTTGCCCAAATGTTAGAGGGTGAAAAATAAGGATGTGCTTTATACATGGATAATACTAATTTGTTAGCAGTACATAAAGTTCCTTGTACCATAGTATGTTCAAAAATAAATGCTAACATTCCCTTATAATACAAAAACAAGTATCTAAATATAATTAATTAGTTAATTAATTAATTAATTAAATTTAAAAATTAAAATGATTTTTAATTTTTTAAAGATTTTTTTTCTTGAAAGTTTGGGCCAAAAACCTGGGTATGCATTATACACGGTGAAATGTGATAATTGGTACCCAACCGCAGCTTCACCAAAGGAACTGTTTAGGTGTCTTAGAACATCTTTCTTTTCCACCCACTCCCCATACACTTGGTTGACTCTACTTACCCATCAGACATCATCTTAAGTGGCGTATCTTCCAAGAAGTCTTCCGTGACTGTTTGGACTAGGTTAGATGCCTGTCATAGGTTGTGTCTCCTAGAAGCCAACTCCGAGACAGGATTCATGTGAACACATTCCCAGGAATAACTGATAGGGCAGTGGGCAAATGGGACCAGAAGAGGGAAGGAGACAAAACAAGGGCAGGGTGTCCATCAAAATCTCAAAAATGGGAAATTTGGCTCAATCTTCCCAGGAATAACTAGAAACAATGTAGTCACATATCAGAATTGTCTCAATCAGAGATAACATTTAAATTTCTACATGTCAGTCACTGGTTAAGAGCTGTCTCCAAGAACTACACACACAGCGGGGGAAAGTCTGGGAGCTTGGAGATAGTCCTCTAACAAAGATATAGGTGCTGGGTGTTGGGAGAGAAAGGATATCAGGAGTTGGTATGCCCCCAAATAGTAAAGGAATCAACTGTGATGTGGGCACAACATACAGATAGCTGTACTAGCCCTGCAATGCACTCCTGTAGTGCCCTGTACACACACTAAGAAAGCACTT
>PVKM010027480.1:0-18775 GCA_004027735.1 Carollia perspicillata
CCACAGCCAGATGGCCAGGAGCCAGCAGAACCTGGAAGAGACAAGGAAGAAATCACCCTCAGAGCCTTTGGGGTGGGGATGTGGCTCTGCCCACATGTTGATTTCTGATTTCTCACCTCTGAACTGTGAGAGAATATGTTCCTCTGGTTACCAGCCACCTGGCTGCTGGTAATTTGTGGTGCAGCCTAGGACACTAGTCCAGTGCCCTTTGCTTCTAACTGTGGAGCGTGGTGACTCAGGCTTCTATTTTTTATTTTTTAAAAGATTAGGTATCACTGAGCAGTGGGCAGATATTTTTGAGGCGGGAAGCCTACCTCTGCTTTTTGATCCCTGACAATAAAGTTGATTTAATTTGTTGAGTTGACTGGTGGGGGTAGGGGTGTATGTTGGAAGAAATAACCATGATTTCTATCCAAAAGTTAATTCCCTTCTTTTGGGGTCTCTTTCCAGTGTTTTCCTGTCTTAGTGAGGGGCTCCTACATCCATCCGGCCTTATTCACTGTCCATACCTGATCAAATCCCAATAGTGTTAATGTCTAGTCTGGTTCCAGTCTATCCTATGTTCATCTATTTACTGCAGCACCTGAGTCCAGGCTTCATCACCTGTTGCCTGGGCTACCGGAACCTCCTAACGGTCCTCCATGTATTTACTCTTGCTCCTCTCCAGAACATTTGGCACCCAGAGTATCTTACCCATCCCTTTCTCTCCTGTCGCTTGCTATGCTACCTTGGCCTCCCATCTCTCCTAGGTAAAGATCAATATCCTTAAAATGTGCTTCAAAGCCTGCCTTCATCTGGTATCTAGTCACTCCCCAGACTCATGTTATAGCCTGTTTCATTCTGCTCTCTTCTGCCTATCCTGGAGGATAGAGGAAGTCCATATTGTTGAACACATGCATAACTAACATTCCTGCCTCTATGGCCACCTCATTCATGAACCAGATGAAAAAGCATGGGTTGGCAAAGCAAAGACACTAATGAGTAACTGTTTATCGAAAGCCTCCTTCCCATGGAAGGCCATTTGTTCATCACTCCAAATCTCCTTTTCCTGAACACCCCCACCCCCCAAGGAACTCGACCCTTCCAAATTTATGACAGTGTGGCTGAACCACTGACCACTGTCCATAAAGCAATATGAGTTCTTACGTCATGTTTTTGCTACTTCTAGGCCAAGTGGCTCACAGGCAGAACTGCTCAAAGGCCCACTCACTCCAGCAGTCCACTTCTGGTGTCAATAGATTGGAAAGAATTATCTATAAGTCAGGCTAAAATGTCCTCTTGGTTAAGTGGTCTCAGAGAATTTCTCTCTGAACTCCGAAAGCAGATTGAGAGGGAAGTGGTTACGTAACCTTTAGGAATGAGACTCTAGGAATGGCTACACCAGGAAGGTCAGCCATCTGCTTATGCCCTTAGGACAGGCTTAAGCTTTATTTCATACATACCAATTCACTTGATAATGAGGTGCCTCTGAGCATACTTATTTTTATGGCTTGTTAAACTCAAACAGCACCTAGTTTCCATGTCTCCTGTCTTTGCATTTTGACCGTCTCCCTCTACTAGGGCTCAACAAGTCATGAAGAGTTTCTCAAAATAAGCATAGTTATTTAACAAAGGGTGCCTGATTTTACCTCAAAATCATTGAGGCCACTTTCCCCAATGGAGATAGCTATAGTTTCCTTACAACTTCCTATTAGCTGCAAACAATTTAAGCATCATTGGATTCTTTGTGTCACAACTCCAAGGGGTGCACCCTGAGTCCCACGCCATACAATCTTTGGGAGCTCCCAGTTAATCTCCCAGTTAATGGCTGAGAGGGAAATCTGGTATGGGTCTTTTATTCCCTACTTCATTTCCAGCTTCCTCCTCTCCCCTTTGCCTTTCTACTTTCTTTCACATTTATATTGAGTTCTTGCTACCCAACTCTACCCTGCCTGGCCATAGAAAGACTCTGGCTCCTTCTCACTTTCCAAACTTAATGCAGTCACTGCCCTTTTCTCCCTCTACCCCAAGACTCCCAGGTATAACTTTCATAGTTCTGTCACTTTTGACATAATCATAGTGCTGAATTCACTTTTTTAGTACTGCAATGATTCCTTATTCTGGAGTCCTGGAACACATCACTAAGTCTCCTACACCATTTGACCTTTGTCAGAAACTTTCTAAGTAGAAGAAATGTGTTGAAGCCACATGTCCTGCTTCCTAATAAAAGTGTCATATATTAAGTTGAATTTGCTTGGGATTTGGGTCACTGCTGAAGCTGGGTCTTGGGACAGGCAATAGCTGCAGGGAGCCAGGATTTCTGCTTCATTCTTTTTTTGAGAGATGTTCCCTCTGAGAGCAGGACATATGTTTCTTCCTATCATAAATAAACCTTTTCTCAGGAAGGGCCCGATGGGTCGTTTGCTCCATTGCACCAACAAGGCCATAGAGCAGGAGGAAGGACACTCTCTCTATCATCTGATCCGAGCTGATTTAAAGGTCTGGAGACATGGACTTGCCCGTACTCCCTGGACAGCATTAGATTCATGGCTTCACTCTTCATGGGTTTACCAGGTTATTACACTTCATTTCTCTTTCCCCAAATCCCTCCTCTTTCTTAATTTCGATTCAGACAAAATGCCATCCCCCATTACACATCATTTTCACTATTTATGGACTAATTTCACGTGCTTCCATTTTTTATGAAGCACACAGTGGCCCTTGTTTCTCTTCCTGGGAATGAACATATCCTTTCTTATGCCACTTTTATTTCTTGTCACTTATTCCCTTCGTTATAGACATAACTCTGTGACCTTCTGAACCCCCCAACTTGGTGTATCATCTTTAGGGCAATCTCAGTAGATTTGTGCTATGCTTTTGTTTTGTTTTACTCAATGGAATAATAGAATTTTGTACATGTAGCCCAACAGTGGTGTTCATTCTTCTCCCTAGCAAAGTTCATAATGCAAACTTTTTTCTAATCTGCTATTCTTGTTTTCCCATTGGTGTCTTTTATCATTATTACATCCCTATTTTCTCTAGTCCCTTGGGCATAGCAAGCTTCTCAGTTGAATGAGTTACCATTTTTTACATTGAGTCACATACAGCTGTAGCTTGCCTGTGCTTCCAAGCCTATTTTATGTTTTTGTATTATTTTATCTCTGCTCACTGATATTTGCAACATCTCTCAGATTCGTCACATCAGGAAAATCTCATTAACTTGCTGATTACTCTTTCTCCCAGCTCCTTATTAAGATATAAAGATTTAACACCAATTTCTCAGCACTCTACTACTCATTTCGATTTCGCATAAGTCTTTGGGGCAAAATTAGAAAGGACCCTGTAGGCGTGTCTGTCAGTTCTATTAATACCTTACCTTGCATGCCATCTGGATCTGTTAATTTATACATGCTCTTTGGGTTTCCAACTGTACCTTCATGTCTGCTTTTTCTGTAAGAAGTTCTTTTTATAAGAGTATCTTCATTTATCAGTCGTCCATACTTAGAGTCTTTTAAAGTTAAGGATGGACCCCCTTATCTCCATAAATTGTTGGGGATGTTTAACCAACACTTCAGTTCTTATTATGTTTTAAGATGTTTAATATTGTTTCCTTCAGTAGGCAGCACCCACATGTAGGGAGGTTTTATAACTTCCTTTTTGTAGATTTTGGAGGTGAGGTGCAGAGAGGTTAGACAAGCTTATTCCTGGGGCCTGATGAAGAAGTGGCTGGGCTGGGATTTCAGTGTGAGGTCCTCCGGTGGCATTCAGGGCACCAGCTGCCTGCAGAGGGTCTGTCGGTCAGTCAGTACCACTGCTCTGTGGCCCATTGGTTCTTTGCTAAGGGTTTTAATCTCTCTGGTGAAACCAGAGAGAAAGCATCCATGGGGAAGGGAGTCAGGGCACCACTAAGGATGAAGCAACTACAGCATGCTCTGGGAAGGATTCCAGGAATCTCGTGGTAAAGGAGATGTCCATAGCTGGTCTAAAAAGCACCCCTGTGACTACCTCCTCCCTTTGTGACCTCTTGCCAGTCTCCCACAACTTATCACAGACCTTCTGACCATGTCTGGCTCCCTGCGCCTGCTGCAGGAAACTCAGCTTGCACAGCACGGGGCCACCTTGGGAATATGGTATTTTTCTTTTAAAGATCATGAATCTGTTTTTCCCATCACCGTCTCTGGTGGAGCCTGAATCTGGAAAGATGCTGCGATTTCACTTTCTCAGGAGAAAAGTAACAGAACAGTGTAAAGAAAGGCTCAGGGAAAAGTCATGGTAAGTATATAAAAGGTTGACTTTAGTGAACCTGAGGGAAAGATTTTGTTCAAATGTGCCCAGTGCCTTGGGCATGCCCTCCCTCTTGTTGGTTTGGCTTCCAGTGTTCTGTTGAGATTCTCCCAGTCACACAGTCTCCTGCTGCAGACCTTTCTCTTCTGATCTATACTTGATCCATTGGTGACAGGAGGTGGATCCTGCCTTGCCTGGGGCCTGGAATTTGTTCCTCTCGGTCTCTGCATCGGAACCAATACTTCCAGCTTCCATGTTCCACTCCAACTGCTTAAGACTAATGCAGCCTAGGTCAGATTCTTGGTTATCCCACTAACCCAGAGGAGGGGTCAGGTCGATCAGGAATTGGTCACTTGGAACAGGGATGGACCAAAGGCCAAGTACTAGAGATGTTATGTTCTGTAATAGTCGTTCTCAAGTTTGTCTAGATTATATTACAGTTGTTCGACTAATCAGCATAGGCTATTGAGCACTTGCTATCCTGGAGTCTTATGCAGGGCATTTAAAATGATCTAGGTGCCACAAATAAGGTCGCCAGATTTAGTAAATAAAAATGCAGGACATTTAGTTATTTCGAATTTCAGACAGACAGTTTTTTTTAGGGTATGTTCCTAATATTGCATGAAAATGTTTTCTAGTTCACCTGGAAATTCTGTGAATGTTAAATGGCACAATTGCAGCTGAAATCCTGTACCCCAGATAAACTGAAACATTGCACAGCACACATGTACACTAAAAAAACGTTGTTTGTCTGAAATGCAAATGTAGCTGGGCATCCTGTATTTTCTTTGGCAATCCAAGTCCCAAAGGAAGATGCCCTAACTCAAGAAGTAACCACCTCATTGGGAAGATAGCAGCCTGCAAAGACTTGCAGCAGAATCAAGGGGCTCATAAGAAGGACCAGATGAATGATGTGGACAATGAGCTCCGAAATAGAGGGCTTCTGCTAGATTTGAAGAATCTATAGGCATTCAATAGGTAGAGAACAGGTTGCATGGAGAGGGAGTGGATTTTAGGTAGGCGAAGGGACCCTAAGCAACAGTATGAAGGCAGGGAAGCTCAAGACACTGCCAGGGGCGGTGAATAGGACTGCATGGGACAGTAACTGGGAATGGGTTAAGGAGAAAACTAGTTTCGAACTCTGTTCTGCTGTTAGCATAGAGCCCTTAAATTTTTTAGCCACGGGGAAGAAACACTATGAGTCATATTTTAGGAAGATTATTGTTTCCCAGAAGAGGAACCGAAAGCAAAGAGAGGTTAAGTAATTTGCCCAACATCAGATTTTAGTGGAGAAAGGAGAAAGGCCATGTGGATATAGTCAACTTTAACAACGAAGAAAACCCTGCTTTAGGGCTTATGTTTTCCTTTGTACTTTTTTCCTAGATTGCATAGAAACTGTAAGTGTCAGAGTTGTGAGCTGACAGCCTCTACCCTGGATGACCTTAGCTTCTTTGGGGGCTTCTTTTGATATCTGGAACCTAGGAAACATAACATTTAGTGGCTACTGAGAGTATTTCTCTCTCTGTGCTGAGACGGTACAAGAAAGTACATGTTGGCCTGCGTTATGTCGCCTCAACCTTTGGGGTTATCCAGGAGAGGCCATGGCCACCTCCGCTGCTGCAGAAGAGTCCTGTTTAATCCTCTGAATTGTCACGGACAGTGTAGACTCTGCCCCTGCACATCCGTCTCTCTTTTTAAAGAGACATACAGTACAATAGGAATGTGGCCTATTACCTCAGTGCTGCCAACCTTAGAACTGTTTGCAATCTGTAAATTTTATAGGAATTGTGCTGTTTCTGCATAAGCATGAGGGCAAAATTTTCAAGGAAGCCCCATTTGGGTGTGGGTAATCTAATGCTTGGATGCCGTCCTTTTGTTTAGGCCAAGGGAAAATTTATGTGTCAAATTAACATCGGGAAAGCACTAGCAAATCTCCAGCCTTGTAATTTTCTGGGTGACTGAGATTGCTTCCACATAAAGGCTTATAATTTTGTTTCTCATTCATAAGCTTATATATTCTCCTTTCTGCATTAACTAATAACTTTCTGTTTTCTGTCTGTGTGAGGCTAGAATACATCACTTGTCGGTGGGGCTGTGGTAGAGATTCAGGCCTTAGGGGGTGTGTTGGACTAAATGACTTTTAAGAACCCTTTCATTTATAAAATTCTGTTAATTTATTTCCTTGGTAACTCAGAATTACATACTTATTTTTCTCAGGGTACTCAAAAATTGTAGTTGTCAGAAAAAAAGACTTACAAATATTGATCGTGTATCCTGTCTTTAGGTATAATCAAGTGATATGTTACTGAGATTTGTCTTTTGGTAAAAGTGATTTAATTGCATAGCAACTGTTTACTTAATGTCGGCCAGTGAAAAACTCAGATAATTCCCCATGCTTTAGGCTCTCAGAACAATGAATTGGCTTGAAACAATAGCATTAGGTCCAACAGAGAATGAAATGTACAGTATAGGAATCTTCAGAGTAAAGTAATATAGAGAAGGAATTCTTAAACAATGCACAATGTTCCTCAGGACATGTAGGAAGCTTTAGAAAAATATAGGTTGCTAGACCTCACCTGGGAAATTCTGATTTAGCATATCTGGAGTATGACACGGGAGTCCTCCCCTTCCCCGGGGAAAGCTGGGCTCTGGCCTTCTACCTGCTTAACAAAAACTGAGCACTCCTCACACCTGCCAATGTCTGTGAGCATGCCCATGGGCTGAGGTTATCCTGGGAAGCAACCATTTCTCAGAGTCTTAAAATATGACTTGGGGCAATTCTTTCTCCCTCTGGCCTCCAATTCGCTTAGGTTTGTCTAGCACCCCTCCCTCACTGTGCTAAACCCCATGCATTTTACACCCTGCTTGTGATGTTCTCTCTCTTCTCATGCATCAGTAAAATAAAAAAATCCAGCCATTAAAAACAACCCTCTTTGCCATACTTTCTTTCCTGAACCTACTCTCATAAGTAAGCTTTAACATGGCAGATGGGATCCTGAAGAAAAAAGGTTGACTTAATATTTTAGTCCATCTGGGCTGCTATAACAGTATCACAGAGTGGGTGGCTTATAACAGCAGGAATGTCTTTGTTCGTAGTTCTGGAGACTGGAAGTCCAAGGTCAAGGTGCGAGTAAGGTTGGGTGAGGGCTCTCTTCTGAGTGGCAGACTTCTGTTGTACCTTCATATGGTGGAAGAGGCTAAGAAGCTCAAGATTCTTTTATAAACACTAATCCCATTGATGAGGGCTCTAGCTTCATGACCTAAACACCTGCCAAAGGCCAGGTAACCTCAGCTGGTTAGAATGTTGTCCCTGTACTTCAAGGTTGCTGGTTTGATCTCTGGTTAGGGCACACACAGGAAGCAACCAGTGAATGTATAAATAAGTGGAACAAGGACTTGACGTTTCTCTTTATCTTTTTCTGTCTCCCTTTCTCTCTCTAAAATCACTTTTAAAAAAAGGCCCCACCTATAGGCCCTAGCCAAGTGAGCTCAGGTGTTCGAGTGTCTCTGTAAATTCCAGAATTGCAGGTATGATCTCTGGCCAGGGCATATACAAGAAGCAACCATCTCTTTCTCCCTCTCCCTGCCTCTCTACTTCTAAAATCAATTAAATGGATTGTAGGTGGTTTCTAAAATCAAACCACCTACAAATGCTATCACCTTTGTGGGTTAAGATTTCATAATACAAATTTTGGGGGAACACAAACATTCGGACCATAGCACTTAACCAAAAGATGATGCCAAATTGGGATTGTTTCCATGCTATAGTTATTTTAATAGCTTTGCAGATTTACAGAATAGTGTATCCTTTCATTTTATTGTTTGACCAATAGGTTGTTAACATTGTTGGCAGACTGAAATTAGTGAGTAGAGATCTTTTGCTTTTAGTGTGAAACTTCCCACAGTACAAAATACACTGCTGTCATCATACATTCTGTTTCCGAAGGAAGAGACAATTATTGAATACTTGCCCAGTCTGAGTTACTTTAACTTGGAAGGTGTATGAGGGCTTTTGCTGACTTGTTTTTCTTTCGGTTTGGGTTTCACTTCTTCCTTAGTAATTGCTTTTGGAAAAGACACTTAACGGAAAACAAACTGTTGTACCTGAAGATTGATTATAGCTTTTCTTCTCTTTCTCGGTTCATATCAGTTTTATGTGACATATGTGAAAGTCAACATAATGTTCATTTTTCATGACTACATGAACAAAATTTTCAGCTTTGAAAAACTTTGACAAAAAATCAGATACTTTCCCTTTGCACCCTTAATATAAGCATGCATATTTTATAAGCATTTTTCTCTTACTTTGAATAGTATGTGTAATTGTTTTAGAAAATGTAGAAAAAATTAAAAACTTTTAATCTTACCATCTAGAGAAAATTATTATTAGTATTTTTTCAATCATTGATATGTTATATGCTGGTATGTCCATAGAATTCATATTCTCTTCTTTGATACAAATGATAGCATATTCTCATAATTCTACATTTATTTTAGTTTACAAGTATATCCCACAGTTACTCTATATTAGTTCATGTAGAGCTACTATATTCTTTTTAGAGGTTGCACATTATTTCATTGTGCTGAAGCCCTTTAATTGATTTAGTCTCCCATTGATACCTATTCTAAATTGTTCCAAATGCTTAGTTATCAAAAATGTGTCAGTGAATATCCCTGAACCTACATAGTTTTATCCAAATGTGAGTGTATCTGCAGGATAAAGTTCTAGCAGGGTCAGAAGTTTGGTGAATAGAGCCTAATTGCCCTCCAAAGAGGTTGCAGCAATGAGTACGTCATCACAGTCCATCAGCATGTTTGACAGTGTCCACAATTTTAAATCATGACCCTTCTATGGGAGAGTTTCCTGTAAACTTTCGGGAGTAGAAGGAAAGTCACATCTCATTCTGCTTTGCGGTTCAATGCAAGCATTTGTTTCTTATCAAAAAGATTGGACTATTAACTGTGCCTACCATTGGTGGTTACTAATGAGTCTCAGAAGAAACATAATGAAAAATGTGGCATTTTTTTCTCCCATCTGCCACTGGATTTGTAATGGTTTAACACTTATTACAGATAATCTAGCAATTTTTAGGCTAATCATTAGCATGTAACTTTTTTTATTCAAAATTGCTTGAAACAAATTAAAACACCACGCTTAAGAATTTGTAGACCATAAAGCCTTATCTATCAAAAGGTTCCAAGAAGTCCAACTCTTAGATATTAAAAATCCGAGTTTTGCTGACAAGGTCAAGAATTAAATAGCAATAAGTAACATTACCTGCAATTGCAGGATGCTTAGTATCCCTCCAAACAATAAACAAATGTTATATTAGAAAAAGAACAACAGTCTTGTATCAGTCAATATGTGACCCTAAGCAAATGATTTAAGCCTGTTGACTTCTTTTTCTATAAATGGGAGACCTATGACTTTGTTACATATTCAAAGTGCCATGAACATTAATGAAGCAATATTTATATGCCATAAAATTTATGGGAATTATTTTATGACTCTTGCTAAATTCTCTGCTCTGGAATGCAGCCCCCTCCATTTTTTGATACTTTAATTGTAGGACAATGCTTCCTTATTTTAAGCTAAAATCTGTCTTTTGATCATTTCTACCCATTTGTTGTAATTTTATCCACTGAAACCACGCTAACTAATTTTAATTCCTCTACTACATGTGGCATGTTAGCACTTTAAATATTTGAAATAAGCTACTTAGTTCCCCTCTGAGATTAAAAAAATCCATACTAAGCAGTATTCAGTCTGAATGAAATTGCTTTTTTACTTAGGAAAAATTTAAAGAACCTGAAAGAATTGTCGTTTTCTTATGTCAAGTCATAGTCACTAAAACTATTCAATAAAAGCTCAGCGACATGCAGTGCCTTGCAAGAAAATGATACACACAGACATTTGGTCATTATTCTATACTTATTTATAATACAGAGGAGGCAAATAATGGCCTGACAGAAAACAAAAGCATTTTGACAGCTGAGCACATGCTGCATTTGTAAGATGAATTCAGCTCACAGAGAATGCCTTGTTCTGGCAAAAAGATGATTCTATCATCTAGGGTGGAGAGCAATAAGGGCATTGAAGGGGAACTGCATTACATTTGGGGATGGTTAGGGGGGTGGAGGAGAATGTAGAGAAATTTCTTTCCCACTGGTATGGCCATTGTACATGCTCAATGTATTTGAACTTTTAGTATGATGATTTTTTGTTTTAGTCTTTTATGTGGGGTTGATGAAAGTATGGAACCTATAGTACTGTTTTGTTACTGGCCATCTTTAATTTTTCTTAATGCAACTCAATTAAATTTATCAGTTCGTATTTTTGAAATATGTATTATGATCAGACATTGTGCTGGGTACTAGAGATAGTAAAGTGAATTAGACAACATCCCTTTACTGTGGAAGCTTATTTTATAGACCACTGGCAAATTTGAAAACGAGGAAGTATCTCCAGTGGTCCAGGTCTTAGTTGATCACAAAGAGAGAGAGATCATCCTCAGAGGGAGACCGAGGCTGGGTCTTGAAGGCTGAACGAAGGAAGATAAGGGCATCCTGGCATAGAGTTGAGTATTGAGGAAAGACTGTACAAGGCCTATTTGGGCAACCACTAGTGGTTGCAAATGGCTGAATTAAGGAGCTAGAGAGTAGCACTGTTGGGAGACAAATCTGGAGAAGGAGCCAAGGGCCATATTATACCAGTCACCTGCCAAGTTCTTCTTTAAAAGGAATTGTGTTAAATTCTCTTCTTGCTTCCCACTGTCTCTGCCATAGACTGATTCTCATCTTCTCCCACAAGAGTTGTTCCACTGATACCCCAGGTTTGCTTTCCTCCAGGCACTACTTCTAAGCTCTTCTCCCTATATGTCCCTATCCTTGCCCTCATGTGCCCAGTCCATTTAACTATGCTGCCACTTGTCAGGAGGCTTATGGAGCTCTTGATTAGTTTATACAAATCATGTAAGTTAAAAATGTAAGACCTTTATAAACGTATTTGTAAAAGACAGTCACTGGTTAACAGTATTAACCAATATGTTTTCATTGAAAGGGTCAGAAATACAATTCAAACTAGCTTTAAGAAAGATTATACCAGTTCATATTATTGAAAAGTTCAAGGACAGATCAGTATCACTCATTGCTAGATCTTGGTCTCAACAAGTGGAGGCGGGACTTTGTGATTCTCCTGTGCTGGCTCTTCTTCATTCTGTGCTGGCTGTGTTCTCAGGAGGGCTCTCTCTGTTTGGTGGCCATGGGAGCTCCGGATTGATGGCATCCTGAGTTAGCGTTCTCAGAGTAAAGAGTGTTTCTACTTCCCAACAGTTCCATTCATCCTGGATTACCCATCTTTTCCTTTATAGTTTGAACTTTTTGCCTTGTATAAGAAATCCTTCCCTACTCCAATGGTGAAATAGGCATTCTTCTATTTTTTAAATAAAAACTTAGTTTTGCTTCTCCCTGTGCCCCCCCCAACATTTAAGTATTTCATACCCTGAGATGACTTTTCATAATGTGAAGGTCCAGTTCTTCCGCCCCCCATATGGACCCAGTGATTTCAGAGCTATTAATGGGGAAGTTTCTTTCCACACCCACGGGCCAAGTCATCTTTGGTGTGCATCTGTATTACATATATGTGAGGGTCATTTGTTGAAACAAATGAAAACACCATGCTTAAGAATGGGGGGGGCTTTTATTCTGTGTCATTGTTCTATTTTACTATTTGGCTGCTAGCATGGCATATTAACCACTATAGATTCAAAATACTTATCCGCCATGGTATTCCTTGCTTTATTCTTCAACATATGTATTTTATTTTGGGTAATTTGAGGGTGTTACAGATATTATGATCTTTTACCCCAAAATACTTAAGTGTTTATAATTATCACAGTCATGACATTTTTTATTGAGACAATACTATCATGTACCATATTTAATTTCAAACATTGTTCCAATAATGCCTTTTTATAGCAACATTCTTCCCCTGAGTCTAGGTCCATGTAGGTCACACATCCCATTTTCCTTTAATCTGGAACATGTCCTCATTAAAAAAAAATAATGACATTTTTGAAGAGTACAGGCCAGTTGTTTTGTGGAATGTCCCTCAGTCTGGGTCCAGTCGCATTTTTAATGGTAATGCTCTGTGAGTTACATTGCCTTTTTTCAGTGTCTGATACCAGAGTGTCAATTTTTCTCATTATTGATTCTATTAATTTTGATCATCTGGTTGGCATTAGCTAGGCTTCTCCAATGTAAAAGTCTTATTTTTCCCTGTGTAATGAATAAGCAGTCAGTGGCTAGAAAATTTTAGATTATATAAGTAAATAATCCTGTGCTTTAGCTAATGTTTATGAAATAGTTACAACATCCATTGATTATTCTTACCAGAATCAATTATTTTTATTAATACCATGGCTTCTAATCAATTATGTTTTAATCACATCATTCCATCGACATTTATTGTTACCGTTTTAGAAATAGATACAAGTTCTATTTTGTTCTTTTTCAAATCTTCATGATCTTTTAAAGTTTTTGCTTTTTACTTATATTTTCATATCTTATTTCTTAATAGATAGTAAGGTTAGCTAATAGTTTATATTTTACATGTGTTTGCTAATTCCACCCTCATCATTTTGGTTCTGATTTTTCTGTTTGCTGCTTTCTTATATGTTTTTTAGTTTTTGACTACCAAGTCTTTATCTGAGGCAATTCTTTGCAATTTGTGGGCACTTTTGGCAACAGCCAATGCTCCTCCAATGGCCAACTTTCAGGAACTTTACATGAAATTCTCTGCTGAGGTTTCTCAGACCATTCAGGTAGTGTGAATTTGGACTGCGAAACTCATGAAGGCTGAAGGCTGACTTATAGTTAAGAACTTTTAGAAAAATGTTTTTCTTTCACCACTCAACACTAAAATTCAATAGGCAGCTATTTTCTTGCTATCTTTGAGACAAGGAGAATGTGGGCCTATTCCAAGTCCATCTTTTCTCTGAGGCCATTGCTGTTGACGGCCATGTGTGGGTCTTCTGTGGGATTTGCTAACTTGGAAGGGCCCTAGCTTTATCTTCTGTCCCCAGTGCTCCAGGAAGCCATGGCAAATGAAGCTCAAGTTCACCAGTGTTGATATGCCCCAGGATAAAAGCTGGTGTTAGTAATTCACTCATTTCTCTGAGTTCCTGTTCCTACTTAGTTTTTGGCCTCTGTATATGTCTTACCAGTTCTTGTTACCCATTTGAAAGAAGATTTCAATAATTTACCTATCTTTTTTAGTTGTTTTTTAGAAGCAGAGTTTTTTGGGTTCTTAACCACCATGCTGCTGGAAATAAAATTCTTCACAGTCTCTTTATATTAAGATACACGAAACACGTTGCCTTTAATAAAGCCACATAGACATGAACATATTCAGACATACTAGCAGGGTAGACTTCAATGTGTCTATTTATTCTTCTCATGGAATAGGCATTAAAAACCCATTAGGGCTTTTAATGAGATTATTTCATGCAATGGTGGTCTAAAAATACACAGTTTCATAGGTGGTTTATTTGATCACAGATGAGTTTCAACTTGTTAGCCGTGTTCATGAAACAGTAAGTAAAATGTTTTGGCGGGGTATTAAATTAGGTCTTATGGTCCAAATAAACTTCAAGAATTCCTGTATCCTTTCTTCTAAGTGTTTGTTCAAAATGACTCTCATATAATAAACAGGCGTTTTGTAAATTTTAATTATGTAGATGAGCAGCGAATGAATGAACAAGTAAATAAGTAGTGTTACACTGCTCAATCCCAGTTTAATGTACACAGGATATCCTTCAATTGACCAGCAATGAACACGTCAGGTGTATACTTAGCCTCATCCATCTCTAATACCTTCCACAAACCTGACAATGGGGGAGGATTGAAGAAAGAGATTGGCAGCGAAACATCGTAAATACTTGCCTCACCTCAGCCACTAAATTGAATGTCCTATCTTAGGCATCAACAGTGTAGTATTATTTGGAAAGGCACAATTTATGTAAAAATATAAATGCCTGCTATTGATCAAGCCATACCATTCGTTTTCCACCAAGAGCTAAACAGGTTGTGTAGCATTTGCTGTCATTGAAATACATTGAATTTTCAAGGACTGCGTCCTAAAGTATGGTTATTTTATTTGCAAACAATTTTGCCTGAAATTCTGGAGGCTGCTGCTTTGAATAGGATGGACTGTGAGGGTAGCCAGGAAATGTTACATGATAAAAGGACCTTAACATTTTAGAGGGGAGCCTCGACTTGCTTTGGATAGTGCCCCCAAGCAAGACAGTGTTTTCTGAGCAGGTTAGAGAGGTTTAGTGTCAAGGCCAGAAAAAAGGCACCTCCGTAACTGGCTGTTAGGTAGTACCAATCATGGGAACAGAGCAGGACTGCGTTTCTGGCACACAGGTGAGACTTAAGTAAGCATGACTGAATGGAGCACCTGGATATTAATTGTGAAACACAGGAAGTTGTAGCTTAGCACCATCTGAGCTACTTCCTAAAGAGATTGTTCCCTTCACCTCATCTCCTACTCCTCTTGAACAGGGTAGAATACTTAAATCAATCAATCAATCAATCAATCAATCAATCAGTCAATTACAGTCAGGATAGCACAATTTTTAATTCTTTATGCTACAAATATTTCTACATCTTTAATGGTAACAAAAGCCTCAGTAATCACTCATTCAAATGTGTTCGCATGGTGGTGGCCTTTTCTTAGGAATCCTCCCTGGTGACAAGCTAGAGAGGTAGCCAGAGCCCTGCAAGAGCAGGCAGCCCACAGTCTAGAAACCAAGTTTTACAGGTCATAAAAGTCTAGACTGATAGATATTCATTTTTTCATTTCAATTAGAAATAAAAGTGTTGTTACTACAGTTCTTCCAGGTATTAGTAACTGCCAGTGCCTAGCTGGAAAGGTATCTATCTGCAGGTTGCCTAATTTATATCACCTCTAAGTAAAGCAGCTCAGCTAGACAGTTCCTATCAAAGTTTGGTCAAATAACTGATGAAAGCTTTATTATTGCAAAGATACTGTATTTAATTTATTCTTCATCTTTGCCAATGACTGAGCATTAGAAGAGTAAATATGTAAATTTAAAATAGCTATTTATGTTTAAACATTTTTGGTTCAATAACCAAGTCTATGAACTGTTCACTACAGAAAACTAACAGATGTTGCTTTTTGAAAATTTTCTTTTTTAATTACAGTTGACATACAATATTAGGTTAGCTTCAGGTACAGGTATTGCTTTTTTTAAAGAGTTTATTTATTTATTTTAGGGAGAGGGAAAGGGAAGCAGAAAGGGAAGAAGAGAAACATCAATGTGTGCTTGCCTTTCACATACTCCCAACTGGAGACCTGGCCTGCAACATAGGCATGTGCCCTGACTGGGAATCGAACCAGCGACTCTTTGGTTCACAGGCTGGTGCTCAATTCACTGAGCCACACCAGCCAGGACAGATGTTGCTTTTTTTTTATGTCTGGCTGCTGAGCATGATGGTGGTGTGTTCTGACAGCTGCAACAGAAATAATGGTGTAAAGTTCCTCATATTTAGTAGTGATCTGGATCTTGCTTACCATCCATTGACCTGGGAAATAAGCAATTGTAAGTGACATCAAATTTAGATAAAAGATCTGAACAAAAGACTATTTTAATTGCTTAAAAAGGCACATCTATAGATAAAGTCTTGGCACAATTTTAACGCAAGAGTTGATTTATGATGATTTTGGATTTCTTAAGAGGTTGTTGAATTATTCTCAGACTAAAAGCATGTAGCTGTAGTATTAGTGGCCATATTGCATCCATTTCACTTTGTTTTATTGCCTTGATATGGAGAATTATTTGATATGGGGCAGTACTATCTTCAGCACTTGCAGTGTTTAATTTGATTTGGTTGTTTAACTATAATCTATAACCCTCAGATTTTATGTGTTTCCTGGGAAGGAACAGGTATAACTCCAAAATCTGAAGATGTATGATACAGATATTTGGCTGAACTGCTAATTTAGCAAGGTTTAAATTAAGTCCTGAGACAGAGAAGAATTTCTGGAATGAGATCAGACCCACAGATAACAGCGCCTGTGAAGTAAAGACAGGCAGCAGAGTTGAGGATTAACCAAACGATTCTCAGGTTCAAACGGAGCAAACTTAGACACGGGGTACATGTTCTAGGAAGACTGTGGGTAAGAAGCTAAGTAAAGCAACTACTAGTGGGATTTAATGGGATGAATGTTTAGAACAGGACAACAGAAAAATATAAGATGTGCTTTTATAAGCTGGCCTCTATGAGCTGTCAAATGTTATCTCCCAGGGCTTCTTCCCCCTCCACTTCTCCTTCACCTCCATCTGTGCTTCTAATACAATTTCTGGCCTACTTGCTTTCAGACACACTCTTTCTTTTGGTCGGAGACAAATCATGTGCCTTTTCAAACCCTCCTTTTTTCCAAATCAGTTGAAATGTGACTTAGGTTGCACTCATGAGTCTTTGCATTAGGGAATGCTTTGGTGCCTAAACCAAAGTTTATACCATCCTTCATTAAAGTAATCATGTAAAATAAGAAGCATAATTGGTAGGTACAAAGTAGACAACAGGGAGTGGAGTGGGGAGTAAAGAGTAGTATAGGAAATGGAGAAGCCAAAGAACTTGTATGTATGACCCATGGACATGAATTAAGCAGGGGGCGGGTGGGGGTAATGCTGGTGGGAGGGGGTTTGCAGGGAGGAGTGGGATATAAGGGAGAAAAGAATGGGACAACTGTGATAGCATAATCAATGAAATATACTTAAAATAAATAAAAAAATGAATATAAAAATAATCATGTACAAATATTGTGATTGTTTGCTTGTTTCTTTAACTTCCCACTAGATTGTATATTTGAAGGCAAGAGGTGCCTTTTTCCCCTCTTTGTGCCTTACACATGAATATCCTCTAATAAAAACTGTAAGTAAGTTCAGTGACTGAATCAATGAACAAATCAACAGTAGTTGGGGGAGAAAAGTAACGTGGTATAGTAAGGAAGTAAGAAAAGAAGGTATTCGGGTGAATATTCAAATATGCAAAAGTGGAGCTCACTCGAAAGAGATGGGTAAGGATGAAGGCAAGAGAAGCAGAGGGATATTCTTATGGGAACAGTCAACAGGCTACACAGCCAGGCTGGAGTTATGAATTGTACATATAGTGCTGAGATTATAAAGCAAGCAAAACCACAGATGCACCAGCGATAAAACAACTCAACTCTCTGGAGCTGCTCAGAATTTTATCATGCTAAAAACAGAGTATCTGGTTAACATTTAACAATTTCAGTTCTCAAAAGCCAGAGCGAAGAACGTAGGGAAGGCAGTTCAGGACCAGGTATTAACAGGGGGCTAACAGGCGAGATGTAGAAGAGACAGGCGTTCTGGGGAGAGAGCATCCTACTTGTTTTGCCAGAAATGACTACTCCTCACCATGAAAATTATATACACATTCGTAAAAGATTGAAATATAAAGGAATATAGGAGGAGAAAAGAAAAATAACCTCAAATCTCCTTTAATCCCTATTGTGACTAACATTTGTGGTGTTTCTTCAGGTCTTTAAAAGTATGAGTATACATATAATATCTGCAGTTTTTACATATTTGGGATATGTGGTTTGGTAAAACATTTTTAAAAAATTAATGCTATTTTAAAAATAATTATTCTGTACTATTTCAGGTTTCTTTATTATTTTAGTACCATTAGATAAGTGATTATGGGTATATCATATGCCAGGAATGCTTAATCTCTTATTGTCAGATGTCAAGGTTGTTTTTAATTCATATCATTATCTGTACATTTTATGGATGGATTTCTAGAAGTGAAATTAAAGACAGAGTCTGACTAGTAAGGCTGAAATTCCTTTCCAGAATTATACTCCCACTAGTGGAGTATAAAAGTGATGTTTTCATTTTATCTTGGCTTATATACCAATACATATGCACACCATGTATGTATATATGTATGTATGTATGTATGTATGTATACATAGACACATATTAATAAATACATAAAATATGTTTGATTTATATTTTCTTGATTACTAAACAGTGTATTTAATTACTAAACTGATTAAAAATTACAAAGAGTTCAGTACACCTCAGTCAATGAATTGTCTCTTTAAGGCTTTCAGCTATTTTTTTCTTCCTTGATTTATTTATTTTTCTTGTAAATTAATTTATACTCTATGAATTCTTTAGATTTATTTCTTTGCCTATTATGTTGCTTCTGCATATAAAAACAAAGAATAGGAGATGACCCAGCAAGTAAGATTCTCACTTCTTACAGGAACAAGGATGGAATGGTGGCTATTATAAATCTTAATTTCCATCATGGTCAATTTTTACGACATTTGTGTGGTGGGTGGAGAAAGGGAAACTAACAAAGAAAAGAGGGAGCTAGAGGGCTAGGGCCATAGGTGGGAAACCAGGAGAAAACAATGAAGGGTGGTAGAACGCACCTCCTTAGTATATGCCGC
>PVKM010027481.1:0-18762 GCA_004027735.1 Carollia perspicillata
GTGTCTAAACCAGTTAAATGTAAAATGTCATCATTACTTTGATCGACCTCAGGAGAAATTCAACCACCTTCACTCAAGGATCGATAGGACCCAGGGTTTTCAAGACCCCGAGTTCTCCAGAGAGTGCTACAAATTGACAGGCGTGTCTCTCCGAGCTCGAGTGGACGTGAGACGCAGGGAGAGACACGGAGCCCTCGAGGTGAAGAGCCTCATCTCAGCCCGTTCCATATTGGCCGGACCAGCGCAGGGGCTCAAGAAGGCCGGCTACATCTTCCACCAGTCAATTGTGAATTACTCTCGACGCTGGCTCCGCAGCTGCGATTTCCCGTGGCTAGAGTACCCTCCAAATAGCTGGTTGTGGGGAAAACATAAAAGCCCGCTTTTTCCACACACACACAACTCTTTGGCCATCTGCCATCCCAACTCACAAAGGACATGCAGATCTGAAAAGGGACACTTCTGGGACTCTATCAGAAACCGGGCAGATCAAAAGTTTGGCACAGGGACTGCTGTCAGGCATGCAAACACGTAACTTATTCCAGTTTTAGAGACCTGTGGAGTCCGTCTATGCAATAAACTTGGCTCAAAGGAAGCCTGAAGTCTCCCCACAAAAATGAGAAGCGGGGAGACTGTACCAAACTCTTCTTTTGTTTCCTTCTAAAAGAAACAAGCAATCTTGAGAATAGGGAAACAGAGGAGAGTAAGGTTATTGCCCACAACATGAACCCCTTTCTGAACGCTTGAAGAAAATCCACAATTTAGCCACACACATCAGTTACGAAAACTGGTTTTCACTGTCCTTTCGGACTTTTATCTAATCAACTGCACCCGCTGGAGATTCAGACGATGTGGAAGGGAAAGAATAATGTCGGTGAAAGCTGATATTTCAGAGGTAACCTGGGCTTAACGTAGCACATCTATGTAGGTGTGATATGTGTACACACACACACACACACATCACACAGGTGTGGAGAGAGGTAGAGGAAGACAGAAGAACAACAAAGGAATATTCTTTACATACCCACTTATTAACACAGACAGACACAGACACAGAACGAACAGAGACCGAATCTGCCTTCTCTCGGGGGAAAAACAACTCCAGTCCCTTCCGTCCCTCAGAAGCATGCTTCCACTGAGCCTGGCTTATCAGATAACCCCTACATTACTACTTCCCACAGGTGGTAGCCTTCCAAAACCGTCAGTTAGTCCATCCCCAGGTGAAAGCAGACGCCCTCATCACCCGGCAAAACCTTCCCACTCCGCGACGGCCTTCGCACCGCTCCTGGTTTCACGGAAAGTTCAGCAGGTTGACATTTAGTTACACGACTGAATTCTAAACAGGGACTAATACACTGATTAATTTACTCTTCTCTTCCCCTCTCTCTCCCCGGCTTCCCCCGTGAGTCGTGGTTGGCCATCTACGAGAACAAAATAGCTGATGGAGGAAAACTGTCTTCCCACCGCAGCATCTGTCTCCCTGGCAAGCTCAGCCGGCAGTTGGGGCCCGGCCCTGGAACTGCCCGAGAATCTCTCTCGGGCTGAGCTATTAGTGGGCTCTCGTCCTCCCAGGTGCCGCTTCCTACTGCTTCCACTCAATTGGAAAGGCGGCTCTGTGTATATTTATCCTTCTGAGAATCTGCTATTGTGCAAATATCTCAAATTGAGACCCCCGTGGGAGGGCGCACATGACACTTGCATTTCCTTTCCTGCAAAAATATCCCCTAAGATAGCTCCGGCTGTTCCCCAGGGTCTGCTTCTGGGCATTATTTTATATAAGCAGATTCTCCTGCAGAAAGGGAAAGAGTTGTTTCAAGGCACAGAAATAACAATGCCCACAGTTCTCTAAGGGGATTTCAAAATAGCAAGCCGCTTAAATACCAAGGAAAGTACCTGGTTTGTCTCCAAGCCTAAAGATAGCCCACGATAGCTTAAGATGGTCAGAGCGGGCAGGGCGGGGGACGTGGGAGCTGGGAGGTCAGGAGGGAGCCCAGGGCAAACCTGACAAGGCACGTCTGAGTCGACACAGTCATTTCTGAAATTCTATAAAAAGCACTGACTTGAAGAGGTTCTATGTTTTGTTTTTGGAAAGTGGTTAAGGTGGCCGCAGCACGTGCCTCATTCTAATTTCAGAGCCTACAAGACTCCTGTCAGTCTCCCCCTTTCCTTCTTCAACATTTCTTCCCAAATCTACTTTATCCACATTTCTTTTTTCAAACGATTACTCAACCCCTAGACTCCCCGGAGGCTTCCGATTTTTAAAAGAATTAGAAAAGATCTCTGGTTATTATTAGATTCCATTTAAGATGGAGAAGAAAGAAGAGAGTGGGCAAGATAGGTGTGTCTTTATGTTGCCTGAGTTACTTTTGAAATTTGCTGCATTCAAAGGCCAGAAAAGCAAGGAGCATCTTCAAACTGTAAAGTAAGAAGTCAACTGGACCGATTACTTATAATCCTGTCTTAGAAAGTAAAAATAGTTTAACGTCCGCCCCCTCCCAAAGACCTAAAGGCATGTAAGAGATTCCGAGAGGCTCCATACATTCAATATTTTCTAAGAATAAGGACAAAGAAAAAGATTAAGCTTTCAAATATCTCACTTACGTAAGTCTGACAACAACAAAAAAAAATTCACAGTGGAAAGGATTAATCTAAAACAAAACTCAGAAAAGAGGCTTTTGTGGAAAACTCTCCCTCTGGCTACATTGCTTTTGTTTACAATAAGAAGACGACTTTGGCCCCATTATATATTCCTTCTTATGGTCCCCTTCGTGAATTGAAATTGGTAAAGTAACATTGTAATTATCCTGTATCTATAGCATGATTTATTTATAATATGAAATCCCTTTTTCTATATTTTTAGAGTCTTAACAAGTGAACGCTCTCCTTAACAAGCAGGGAAAATAAAACTGAAATCTAAAACAAATATTTATTTCAGCATTCTTCTTCCAGAACACCATGAGTGTGACTCCAATAAAAACACAGCTACCCATTTTGTTGCAAACATTTAAATTTTTTTTTTCAATTTCCAAGGTCAAATTTAGAGCTGAACCAATGAAGAATATAAATAAGTTGTAGGCCATGCCTGAAGCGGGGATCTTTTCAAGTAAAAGACACGACTTACTAATAGTCCCATTTGTTTTCCATTAAAAATCTACTCATTGTATTCACAGCGATCCGCACGCCAGTATGCGAGCCTGCTTGGGCGAAGTCTTTGCTTTCTGTGTGTCAGATGCAACATTTACTTAAATTCCAGATAATTGCAAGTGCATCTGCTAGGCTTTGTCACTGGTCTATATGAACATTCTCACAGTGTATACAAAGAGCAATTATCCAACAACCACAGAAAAAGAAACAGTCATTTCTGCAAATTACAGCCAGCTCCTTTATCAAGGAATAAGTTTGTGCTAAAAGAATGCTACCCTGAAACACTTTTTAAAATAAAATGTATTCACTCACACCACATACATAACTACCCAGAACAAAAAAGGGAGCTTTGCAACTGTTAAATTACTGGGTCTGAAACAAGGGCAACTGCAATTTCAAATAAAATCATCTTACAAAAACACATCCTGCCCTGACTGATGTGGCTCCGTTGGTCGGAGTGTGGTCCCGTCGATCCACGGGCCATGGACTTGATTCCCGCTTAGGGCACATACCGAGGATGCGGGTTCGATCCCCAGAAGGGTACACATCAGAAGGAACCGATCAGGGTTTCTCTGTGATGTTTCTCTCTCTCTTTGCCTCTCTCCCCTTTCCTCCCTCTGTGAAAGCAGTGAAAAAATGTCCTTGGGATAGAATTCAAATAAGAAAATAAATACATAAATAAATATAAAAATAAAGCACATACAATTTAAATCAATGTGATGCATTGCATTCATGTTTTTATTCTGTATTCATGAAAGAACAGTTCAACCACAGTCACTGATTCTTTATCATCAGTTTTTAGTCCTCCAATTTGGTGTGTAAATGAACAGAATCAAGAGTATAAAGGAAAATCAAAAGAAAGAACACAAAAAAGCAAAAACAAAAAGTAAAACAAAAATGAAATTTAAAAATTGGACACTGCGTTTTACTTTATTCATTAAATAGCTCATTCTAAGAAACAGGTTAATGGGTCAACATTTCTTTCTCTCTTTCACTCTTTGTTTTCAGTTTTAGTCTGTTTCTTTTTCTTTTCTTTATTTTTACAAACAGTCCAATTTGACTGTGACATGCAGCACGGCTCACCTTCCTTTAAAGCACAATCCGGTTTTTTACTTTCACACCTCGTACCAACTAAACATCAGTGGCCCTCCTCTTTAAGGGCCCAACAGAGTTAATCTGCTCTTTTGACAAACCCTCAAAGCTACCCACAGTGATCACAATGGAGTCATCAGAATAAAAAGACAACCAGTTGATTCAAAGACTAAAATAAACTCATGACCGTTGTCCTGATTTAAATCTATCAGTTCAGTCGCCATTTATTTCCTGTTTCACCTTCACTTAAATATCTTCATTATCATCTTGAAAAAGTACTACGTTACCAGCCAGAGCTATTAGTCAGAAAAAAAAAAAAATCTCCCTATTCCCCAAACCGAAGAACCATCATTATCATTAATATTTTATGGAACTGCATTAAATGAGACAACATTCAATATTTAACTATCTAATCCTACAGTAATTTATATTAGAAAATACCAACCATGTGAGACTTCAGCCAGTCGGATTATTTTATTGGATGAACCTTTGTCATTATTAATAACACCGCAGTATCTCATATTTTTTCCGAACAGAATGTACCATCCAAGGATTGAAAGTGATTTTGTTTCTAATTAATTCTCAAAATCCTTTGGAGACGGTGATGGAGGGATAAATATATTAATTTGGAATTGAAAAGTAAAAGACGGAGCCTTCAGGTGCCATAGGTTTACTGCAGATGTGGGTCACTGGCGTGGGCCCTGAACGCCACTGTGTTTACTAAGACTTCAGGAAGACCCGTCCGAATCTCGGAGGGTCTAAACTACGCAAAGAGAAATGCGGCTTTGTTCCTTTCAAGTGCCATGATTACTCTTATGACTGATTTCTGAGTGGAAAGTTGGTCTGATCTGTTATCTGGAACGTCTATTAATTTGCTTACAGGCAATTCTTTAGCCAACCAGGTGTTCTTCGAACGTACTTGAAACAAACCACTTTTACCTTTTCACAACTTCGCATATTTATCCAACTTTGCGTATTTATTCAGAAGCACCTTTCAGCCCATTCTAAGTGAATTATCTTGAACTTCAGCATGAGCAGAATTCTAACAGGCAACAGTCTAAAATGGCCGTTGGTGAGAAAAGTAATTCTCTACACGAGAAACACATGTGAGGCTGGCGTGTGCCTAATGCCTTTACAATCGTGAGAGAAGTTCACTGTGCTCTCAGCCTGCCCAGTTCACACTAGGAGGCACCTGTTACCCATCCTCGAAGATCCTACAGGTTACTCACAAAATAACAGTAAATATTTGCTGGGAGCCTTTTGTTCTTGTGTTTTCTCAACTGCCACCCCACTACCTCACACACACACTCTGATATTTTGAGGGAATCCCACCATTTATATCTTGCAGGCAGTCTAAATCTTTTTGTCTCACTAAAGAATAAGAAAGGGCCAGACTATCGATTTCTCATACGGACACTTCATTGTGAAGCAGCCGATCGCATGGACGCGCCAGCCTGGATCTTTGTATTGAGATCCCGGGGCCCCCAGAAGCAAGATTGAGGGTTTTTCCCTTCCTGGTACAAAGAGCCACATATCCAGGGCAGCAGTGCTGGTTGATACTGTGATAATGGCACAGCCCGGTGCCAGGGCTACAGCTGGGCACCCAGGATTCCGTGGCAGAAGAAGATGTGCCCAGCTCCATGTTTCCCAGTGATTTCGTGATTCCAGATGTCCTTCTAACACACTCCCCTTCTGTTTACAGTAGCCAGCATCAGTCTCTTTAACCTATACATAAGAATATAACTCCATCCCCAAATCCAAAATAATTCGAGTTGTGTTTTTATTCGGTGTTGGTTAATTTTATAAATGGCTGGAAAATAAATGAAGAGCTCCTGCAATACTGGTGGTCGCAAAGAACATCCTCTTATCACAAGGATGAGGGACTGTCCCATCCAGAGGGACCCCCAGCATCAAATTTCTCATCAGTCCTCAGGAAGTCACATACCCGACAGGAAAAGAGCCAAGAGTCCAAGTTTAAATGCAGGACGTGTCTGCAAAGACCCTGCCTGTGTATTCTCAGCCACTGCTTCTCTGATTCAGATCAATGAGGAACAGAAAAGGCAAGAGAAATTTGGATGGTTTAGCTATGATTTGCCTGAAATGACATATGCACTTTTTGTAAATCATAGTCAAACTAAGCATTAATCAGGAGACTGACCAGTGATCTCAGAAGTCAAAGCTGACTGCCCGCAGTCCAGGAAGTTATTACCTGGGGCCGGGAAAGGGGTCAGCACCTCTGGTCTCTCCTCCTACGCCATCTCGCATTCAGAGCTGTTCGCCTGGTATTTATCAAGGACGTTGCCCTTCCCACAGACAATTGGGAAAAGAGGAATTTAAGAGAGTGAATATGAGTTTTCACAAGTAAACCCCTGAACCTACATGTTCAACACAGGCTTTCAAGTTCAACAGGGATAATATTCTTTTAAAGAGCATTATTTTTTAACATGGCATTTTGGGAGTACTTGAAAATCTTCTTTCCTTCCCAATTCCTATTATGTTTCAAACACCCTTTATTTTTTTAAAAAAAGAAAGGTAAATCATAAATTGATTCATTGGTCATGAAAAAATGTAAATTGACAGCTTTGGGGCACAGAGGCATTCCTCCACTCACTGATTGAATTTACACAGGTAACAGGCACGTCCTAAACATGACCTGTACTGGAACTTATTCCACAATCTAGATGTTAACAGTGGTATGGTCCCTCCCGGCAAGGATCCATAGTTTGACACTGGTCCTCTGGCTTCACTGAAACGCGTCTGTTATTAGATATCTGAATAGACAGGAAGAGAGGAAGAAAGAAAAAGAGAGAGGGAGGGAGGGGAGAGAGAGACAGAGAGAGAAGAAAGAGAGAAAGGGGAAGAAGAAAGATGAAAAATTATATCCTGACCTCTCCTCAAGCTATGTTTTTCTCAGTGTAATAAATTTGAGTTCCAGGGCAAAGCTATTAAAAATGAAACAAACAAACAAACAAACAAAACCCAACTACTAACTTCTGCAATTAAAATATTATTTTACACACACACACACACACACAGGCACTTTTGCCTATAGAATATAATCTTCTAGACTAGCAGCCAATAACACACACACACATGCACTCTGTGCGATTCTATGTACACCCCATGGGGGCTTAATAAACACTTATGAATTGACTGACAAGACAAAACCCAAGAAATGACAACCTTCAGGGTAGCTGTAACACAATTTTAACTTGAAAATTGCCCAGGAATAGACTTTACAATCTATGGGAACATACACAAATCATATAAACAGCACCAGTGCCCCTCGTATACCTAGGGTGGCCTTAGGGAATGGCTGAGTGAAGAATCACTGTCGTGGGAAGCAGAGCTCTGGCTCTCTCTGCTTCTCCTGTTTGGCTACCACAGGGAATCCAGCTGATGGCAACTTTTATTCTGTAATAAAATTATGATTCTATTATGTTATTTCAGAAGGACGGTTGAAACGGAGATTAGAATTCATGCAAAACGGAGCTCGTCTCTAACGTTTTCTTGCTAAGTCAACAGGTATAAAAGCACCTTGCCCTCTTGTCTTAAGATTCGTGTTGCCATTTTAATTTCTTTGCAGCCAAAAATGACAAAGGCATTGTCTATGGTGCTTAAATAATCTCTTCAGTGGCAGCACCCCCCATAAACAGTAACGAGCAACAAATCATAGATTAGCCATAGTCTTCTCAAAGCGTTTCATGTCTTAAAACACGTTTCATTCAGTGTTTCCTTGAAGACAATCTTCAAGTTGCCTCAAGTTCAAAAGTGGTTTGTTTTCCTTCCCAAAGTTCATAAAAATGTTCTATCTCGGGGATGTGAATAGGACAGATTTATAAAAATATAGTGGTCCCTGGAATTGAGGACTCCCATAAATAAGAAGATGCTTCTATGAACAATTTTGCCTTACCACGTGTACTTGAAATGGTGGTTATTTCAGTTATCCCTTTTTGAGAAGCAACTTCCACATTAATAAATTTCCCAGAATGTATGATGATAGGCAAGTGGGTAAAAATAAGACCTAGCACGCTCAGGGTCAATTCCCTTGTACTGGCAAGGGTGTTACAACAGACAGCAGGAGACCATTTTTGGTTGAGGCAAGACACTTTTTTTAACAAAAATAAAAGTCTGTGTATGTCTTTACCATCAAAGACCAAACACAAAATCTATTTTAATTCACTGCTCATCGGGGCTGTCTCAGCATTTACTCATTACACAGCTACATGTATTGACCAATGACTGCAAACACCACCTTGAATTTCACCTTGCCCTTCACCCTCATCTGACCCCATCCCATCCCACCACCTCTCCAGCTTCCCACAGTCCAAGGCACGGCCAAGGGGTAGACTTGCTCATCTGCTTCATAAGATAATTTGAGTTTGTTTCTTAACACATGTCTTTGAACATAGAAATCATTACAGTTTGTTTCAAACTGTACAGGATTCCTCATGTTTCTTCCTAACATTACATCAAGTAGTTAGTAAAAAGTCTGATGATGTTAACTCCCAATCTTTTCCAGGTTTTCCTATAACAAGCCAAACCACATTTTGGGGGAGGGATGCTTGCTTTTCAGTTGTTAGGGCCCCACATTGATAGCAATGAGAAAGAACATTTTTTTTTCTTGTTTTCTTGGCAGCCTCCTCTGGACTGTGAGAAGTGATGATTGATCATTTCTCCACACTCATCCACCACCCTCTCTGTGGCCACATGTAAATTTGCCAATGGATAATTAAGCAGCAGACACATCCAATACATATAATAAATAAATTTGATTTTTTCCCCTTAGTAATTGGTTTCATCTGACTGAGTCTGATTATGTGTGAGGATATATAAACAGGATTAGAAAGGAGAAAAATGAGCTGCTGGGTCACACAAATTGCAGAGTCCTGACCACTGTGAAATGTTTTTGTAATAACGATATTATTATTCTTAGGGTTAAATATAAATAAGCAGTTTGTGTCTTCTCAAGAGGTTTAGGTGAGGCTAAAAATAAAACTACTGACATGAGTATCACCATAAGGACGTGGTAGTCAACTACAAAATATACCCCCTGATCTACATCCTGTTCCCAGACACTCGTGCCTGCCCTTCCCTCGTGCCTCCGTTAAGTTCACGCAGGTAGCACCAAGCTGGGACATAGGTCTCCGATGCCAGGTGTCATATCGCACCAGACTACACAGCTGGACATGAACTGGGCATTTCAGAAGGCGAAGAAGGAACAGATATGTGTATACAATTACTGCCCGAGCAAACCTTAAAAGAAAATTGAATTAAATCACCTCTCTAATATACTCTCAAGTGACACAAAGAACAAAGCTTTACAGTGGGTTCTAAAAAACAGACCCACTCACCCAAGCTGGGTGGCTGGCTTGGTTGGAGCACCATCCTGTACACCAGAAGGTCGCAGGTTGAGCCTAGGGGCACTGTGGGAGGCAACCGATCCATTTCTCTATCTCCGTCTCTGTCTGCCCTACCTCCCCACCACCTTCCTCTCTCTCTGAAATCAATAAACATATCCTCAGGTGAGGGTTAAAAAAAAAAGAAAGCACCCCCTGCATTCCAATTTACCTCTTAGACATCCTGTTGGTGTCAAATTAGTCTGGCCATGGGATGTGGCTCTTAGCAGAGCACAGTAGCTGGTCTGTCTTTGAAATCCAAACACTCCTTATTGAAAAAAGAATAAAAAAGATAGCAATATAATTGCCTGCAGTTTTAATTTGCCTATGTTCCTTCTAAGTAGTATCTCCTAAAATGTGTATGCATAACCATATACTTTACATTTGAAATGGTTTAGAAAAATTGTCACAGTTAAAATCACAAAGTCTGTGATAACGAGTTCTCTAAAAATAACTATGATCTTTGCTACGTACTATTTGTTTACAGTAGATATTTACCATTTGAATTAGTCATCTGCGTGGACATAGTTATCTCTCTTCTCTAATAGTTCAATTCCATTCACAGAAATAACCAGAGAGCCTGACTCGACTATTTCTAACATTCAAAATTAAATTTCAAAGTGGCACTTTGTCTTCACATCTTGCAAATATAGCAAACGCCTTGCAGAATTTTAAGGAATGGTTATTTCACATTATGGAATTTTTTTAAAGTTTCCCAAAATAATTTTAATGTAATGATGTATTTCTATTTTCCATATACACCTTATTCCTCTAATTAAAGTATAATAAATATTAAAATATTGAGTACCAGTTAAATCCGAAGCAAAGGAGAAAAAGGTTTAAACATAAGCCTTTTCCAAAAGAATCCTCTATAGAATTGCCCTCTCTAAAGATTTTAAATGAGGTATGTTATTGTTAGTATCAATATTCTCTTCATCACATAAATTATATTCTCTGGCTTTAGTCTTAACCTCCTAATAGGTAAATTGAAGACTGGGGAACTTAAATAAATAAAAGAAATGACTTACGGTATTGAACCAAATTCATAAATAAGTTCCCTATTCTATAGGGTCCATAACTCCCTTTAACATAACTAAGAAATAAATACTTTGCCAAGGTCATCATAACAGAAATGGATCAGATGAAATTTCCAATATTTTTAAACAGGCTCGAGCTTACATAGGTAAATAATTGAGTCAAGAGAACAATTAAATCGACTGTCTTTCGGAAAGCTGAGGTCCAAACTTTTATAGATCTGCCTCACATTCCAGGAATCACCAATTAATGCAATGGGAAGAACACCTAAGGTAAGAAATCGAACACCACGTGTACATTGCAATAACCTGGGGCAGAACCACACTAGGGACAACGGGGGCATCGGGGCATCATCCCAGGTCATCTAAGCAACTATCAAGGAGGGCAAAGCATCATCTGGAAGAATTGCAGTCCAGGCCTGAGAAGTCTAGATTTTTTTTAAAAACCACGCCTCTCTTTCCCAACCAAGCACTCGTATTTTCAGGACACAAATATAGAATCTTCAGCACCTGTCACTGAGATTCTGGCAAGAGCCACACAATAGTGACGGGATGAGAGATGCAGTCAATTATTCCACCAGAGTCAAAGATCCATTCATAGTGTCTGGGGAGGGGGGCATCTTTATTTGGGAAAATGGATTTTAGTTCAACATATTGCTGTATTATGTAGTTTGGACTTCTAGTCACCAAACGTACACAAAGAGTTAAAACACCTGCTCTCTTCCTATGCACACTACTGCAGGGAAGCACACAGCTGTACTTTCCCCCCAGCAACTCTTCTCACCTAAAAGGTTCTTAATTCTACACTTAGGAGAGGTGGACCGGTGAAAGTATTCCAGCAATAATAAAGGAACTTTATTTGCCAACTACTTCTCAAGCTGCTTCATTTTCTGCCATTAAGAATTCCCAAAAAGGCTGAAAGATTTCAAGTTCAAAATCACATTATAGTATGCAATACATTAAGTAGACTGGGGCAGGGAATAACATGCATTTTAAGGTAAAAGGTTTTATACCTCCTCGACTTCATCAAATCTTTTGGAAATAGGGGCAGGATACTCTTAGCACTGCTAAAATAATTCTTTTAATTAGTGGCTTATGTCTGTTAGGTAGAAAAAAGAACCAAAAATAACTTTAAACAATATATGTCACTGATAGTTCGAAGTCCTGAGCAACGCGGATGCCCCTTTTATAAAGCAATATAGAAACCAGGGGTAGGTACAGTGAAATCCTTTCACAAAGCTACTATTTGCTCTCACCATACAAGACTCTTGTAAAATTACCATTAATTTCACAAAATTTTAAATGGGGTATTATCTGATTAGAAACTATAATGCATTTAATGAAATATTGCTCTGTCCCTTTTCATTAAAATATATCAAAAGACATCTACCCCCAACCCCATCACCCGCCAAAACTGTTCTAGTAATCTTCCCTGAAGGCTGTGAATCTTCTGTATGTACTGAGTGCAGAATAAGAGGTTTCTCCCTATGAGTTTACCAGGGCTCCTAGGAACCAGTAATTCAAAGAATAAAACTATTGCTTCACACAAGATGTGAGACAAAATCATAAGCTTTTGACACAGCCCCAATTAAAGTCATAGCTTGATATAAGTTTAGCGTCTTTAAATCTGACTTTCAGTTTAAGTTTGAGTTCTCGAGTGGGGAGGGCTAAGAAGGCCCTTGGCAATGACCTTGACCATATTTCATCAGAACTCACTTCTCAAAATTGGTCTACAAAGAATAGAAGACAATGGAAAAGCTCAGTTAGACAGGTTTTCCTTAAAAACACGCCAGAACTTCAAAGTTCCTTTCAATTACACAATGAAAAAAAATTAGTTCTAAGAAATATTCAGTAGCTCTAACATAGAAACAGCTCATCAATGCAGATAAACCTCCACTCTTACCAAAATACAAACAGGAACCCTACCCACATAGGCAAATGGGATTAAGGAGTTTCACGAACCAACCATCTCTTACTATATGGAATTCTGCACCCCCTCCAAAAGTTACCTTCTCTGCACACTGCCAGATGTTATCTCAATTAAAAATAAATACCTATTTTACCAATAAGCTTAGCAAGAAGGTGGTATTACTCTGACACGCGTTATCCTGAGGTCAACACTGGGCACACGATGTCAAAATGAGCTTTGTGAAGATTTAATGGAAAAGCAATACTAGTATAATAATAATAAAACCATCACCAAACCACAAACACTATATACCACACAGAACTATGTAAGAGCGATTACAAATCCGGCTGGCTGAACTACAATCAAGCTAGGCATTACACCCAAAAGGTAGATGTGTTTAATATTTTAACAGAAATTCTCGGAGGTTTTCAGAAGTTGCCAGGAAACTAGAAGTAGAAAGAGGAGTGGGTGGGTACAAACCAACCTCTGCAGGAAAGAGTATGCTCTTCAAATCAAGGGCCTCTCGGTCTTCCCATCTAGTGAAGACGTTGAAAGTAAAGCTGATAGTGAGGTTTCGTAAATAAGTTCACACTCTGAATATCTTATATAACACTTAGAAATCCTGCCCCGTGTGCCACGTGAAATGAGTCCTTAGCCTGGGCCGTTATCTGTTCATGCCTATGTGTGTGGGACGGTCCAGAGAAACAAGGCAGCTACTTAGAATGGGGTGTATTCCTTTCTGGGTTTGGCCCTAGAATGGGAAAACCATGATGCTTTAGAAGAGTTTCGTTCTTAGGATGGTAGTTTGCCATAAGAAGTCACTTTCCTTTAGTACTCCTGCAAATGCTTCCCTTAAATGCAACTGAGATCCTGATGAATGGAAATTGACTATTCCCCTCCACACTCCAACTTGATCAAAATGGTCAGTGCAAGGGTCCATGAAAATATTTTTAAAGAGCAATATTGTCATTTCAAGGGACCCATGAGTAGATGAGCATTCATTCTAAATAAAGATGACTCTTACCGCAAGCAGCCCACAAAAAAGAAACATGCTTTAGATCTCAGGGATCTGGTCCATAACGTCAAGGAAAGCTTTTGCCAACACAGGCAACCCAGAATGACAGGTGAATTGCATAATGTCTTGGAGCAGGCTTTCCTGTCTATCAAGGGGGGGGTCTGGCCAGTTGAGTTTATCTACACTGTGGCTCTTCGATCCTGAACAGGCTGTACTGTCTCGTGCTATTCTTCCAGCAGCAGCTAAGTTTACATTTCAAAAAAGTTCAACAGTATTATTGCAAATGTCCTCTTTGTACACGGAGTGTGCTGTGCTATGGTGTGGCGACCATGCAGCAGAAGCAGGCTTCCCGAAATAACAATAGTGTCCCCTGTAAAATGTGTGTGCCTCAGAGCATCCCTGAACAGGGTGTCCTCATCTGAGTGTCGAGTTCGGAGCTTCTCCACATGGAAATACACACACTGCAACTGCCAGCAGGTCTTCCCTAGACTTCCCTCCTGACATGTAAGCTGCCACTATTTTAGCTCCTTTTCCCATGGCTTAGCAGAAATTTTTACAACTCTGCACTGATTTCGTTGGAAACCGCTGATTTTCCTTTACTTACTGACCCTTCGGTTTTTCTACTGAACTGGAACTGAAAACTGAGGGGGCAGAACGAACATGGGGACTGCTAAGAACCCTTCAAAGAACTTAAATGATCTGAATGCATTCAAGAACTGTTGTATGCTAATTGTTAAAGAATATTTAAAACAGATCCTGGAAGCAAGAGTTACAGAGTCAGTTCTATTTTTAAGGAAAGAGTTAGAGTTCAATTTGCATGCATTATGCTGGCTATTTAAAATAATTTTATTCCATATGTATAGTAGAAACTGCCCTCCCCCTCCCCAATGGACAAGGTGCCCCTTCAAGTGAGACCGAAGCGAGGGCTGGTTTGGGGTTAGAAATCGCTATACATGCCCTACGCTCCTGAATAAAACAATACCAGCAATCTCCCTCCTTCTCCATAGCCCGGAATTTATTTATTAAGTACATTTAGCCATAGCCCAGTCGCTGGAGAACAGGACAGAACGTGGTGCACTAAACACTTCTATGTTTATCATCTTTGCAGGCAACATGAGCAGTAGTGTCTATTCTTGCCTCCTGCAAATCTGCAGCAATGTGGTGCAAAACAGCATTTTAAAGAAATTCTCTTTTGGAATGCAAATGATCCTTCCACCAATTTTGAATATTTTAACCAGCGTGTATCATACAGTAGTTCTGGAATCACTGGCATCTGTCATGCTGTCAAAACTGAATCAAAATGCATTGTAATCCTGGGGAATGATAACCTTAAATATCAATGCAACGTTAAAACGCATCCTAAAAAAAATCCCCTATAATTGCGATGAACATTAGAGAGAAACCGGCAATCCTTCTTTCTGCAGGGAAATAACAGTCTGCTCTACCAATTTCCCCTCCCCCCACCCCCCAAACTCATGCAACTAAGGATGACCTCCCGAAGTGCCGAATTTACATGTTCCAGCATTCATCTGAGGATGAAGGAAGAAAAAAAAATACACAGAAAACCACGAAACAAGTTGCAAACTGCACACACGCAAGGAGAGAGGGAAAGGGAACTGCAGCTGATTCAGGAGCGATTGCAGAATGAGGAGCAACGGAAAGGAAACAAGGAAGAAAGAAAAGGGGGGGAAGCTTTAAGCATTAAAGAGTAAGAAGTGAAAAACATTTACCAGCAGCTCGGTCAGTAGCTTCGCTCCCTGACACCATCTACATAGAGAGATAACTTAGCCTAGAGTCTTCGGTCCCAGCTCGCTTTGGAGCAAAATTCCTTTACTTCGAGGGGGCAACACACCCTCAAGGAAGAGAGAGAGGGAAAGAAGGGGGAAAATAATCCCAAAGACCAAGACAGGCTTTCCCCCTCCTCCCTCTTACCCGCCCCCCGAACTCCCCAAACGGTGCTCGCTTCTGCACAGCCCTGCCGGCTGTGCTGCTGAGCTGCCTGCTGCCGCTGATGTAGTCGCGGCTGCTGGTGCTGCTGCTGGTGTTCCGCCGCTGCTACTTCGGAAAGGATTAGGAGGAGGATGCCCAAGCACGACCTGAGCCTGCGAGCCACCCAGGACCAATGTGCAACCTGCTCTGGAATCAAACCCATAACACACGCACGCACACCCAGTGGCTCCTGCACGCGAGCCCTTGCGCGCGCACAGGCGCCCGCCCGCGCGCGGCACAGACACACGCGCGCACACACATGCACACACGCACGAGCGCGCACGCACACACATGCACACACACACACACACACACACAGAGAACGCTGCGCACCACCCGCCCGCCAGCCAGCGCAGTCCCAGAATGGGGAGGGTGAGCCAATCCCCGGGTCCCGAGAGCGCGCGCACAGGCCGCGGCTGACCGGGTATGGGTGGTGGCGCTGGGGCTGCAGCAGCTGTGGTTGCAGGGTATGGGGCCAGGGAGGGGTTCACGATTGCCAAACAGGGGCGCTATGGGGACATGCGCCCCTTTGTCTGAAGAGAGAGCCCTAAGCAGGCGTTTCCAAGACCGGATACTGAACGTGCAAACCCCAGTGGTGCAGAGTTGAGTTCTGCTTCGGGCTTAGCCGGGGGAGCCACGGTTTCCTGCCTGCACGCCCCCAGGGTACAGCTCTGAGAAACCGATGAGCCGGCCGCTGCGCATAGGTCCCTGTAGACTCGGGAGCACGGAAGCCAGCGCGTCCTGCAGAGGACCCTAGCCTGCCTAGGTTTGCGAGCAAGACCAGTGCTCCGCTGGAACCCCACATCGAGCCTTCCAGGGTTACTAACGCAGAGGGGCACCGAGCGGAGCTTGGAGGCATCATGAGGAAAGGCAGGGGTTGGTTCCAGAGCCCTCAGACCCTGCTGACCTGCCTAAGGGAGAGACTACTCAGTGGCTCACAACCTGCCCAAGGGCGCGGTACCTGGGAAGCTAGGTTTCCAGACCTCACAGAAAAGAGGCTTTTCTTCCTTCTGTAAAGGGAGTTCCAAAGGAAGCAATTCCCTGCTCAGGAAAGGCTGATTCAGTTACGGAGCAATTGACAGAAAACCCAGCAGGGCCTGGCGGTTGTAAAAGTAACAGCTAACAGTTACTGCTTACTTACCCTGCTCAGGCTCTGCGCTATGGGATGCCCATGAATTACTGGATTTTTGTCTCGTCCAAACACTACGCGATCAACGCTAGTAGGAAATTGAGGCCCCGGAATATTTTGCCAACTGCCAGTCAATTATAATCAATGCATCCGGGAATCTAGACCTGGCAAGCTGACTTTTAGGCACTGGAGATAAAACACAGGATACTGAAAGACAAGTACCATATGATTTCACTTATATGTGGAATCCAATGAACAAAATAAACTAACGATCAAAATTGAAACAGACTCACAGGCACGGAGAACAGACTGACAGCTGGGGTGGGGGGGTGGCTGGGTGAAAAAGGGGAAAGGATTAAGCCAAAAAAAAAAAAACCACCTCACAGACACAGCAGTGTGGTGATGACCAGAGGGAAAGGGGGTGCGGAGGTAGAAGAGGATAAAGGGGGATCCTTGGTGATGGAAGGGGACCTGACTTGGGGTGGTGAACACATAATGTTCTGATGATGCATTATAGAATTGTACACCTGATACCTATATCATTGTATTAACCAATGTCACTCCCAGGAATTCAATTTAAAAAAACAACGCAGGGCACTGATGAACCCCAGGCCTCGCCAACAAGGTGAAGCTGGGGTGGGTGTTTGGGTAATGACGCTCTCTGGACTTGACACGGTACCAGGCCTGCCTGCAGAACCGCAGAACTGCACGCCTGAAATTCACCCTAGTCCTAGAGCTAATGGATAACACTCGCATTTTCCACTAGCAGTTTGCATCACCCCTTTACCAAGTGCTGCATGTTTACCGTCACAGCCTTTCAAATAACCCTGTAAAGAAGCTATCCTTATTCCCATTTCACACACGAAGAGACAGAAACAGAGATGTCCTGTCACTTCCCCATGGGGACAGGGCCTGGATAAGAGGGACCTGACTGTTTGACTCCAAAGTCTATGTGCTTTGTACTCAACTATGTGTCTCTCTTAACTGCATCTCGAATAAAGCCGTGAGATGACGGTATAGCAGTTATGTTTTACTCCAACAAACACGTATTGATTTCCTATTAACATGCACTCGTTCAGCAAATATTTACTAAGCATTTACTTAGTGCTTCCAGGTACTATCTCAGAGGTGACAGAAGATGACAAAGACGCCTCCTCGGTGTACAGTCTCGCAAGCTGCTGGTCACACGCTACGATGCTGATGGGGAGCGCTTCCTCGAAAAGCATTCCCCTCCGGTGTTAGCCCAGCACGCTGCTGCTTGCCCGTTAGCTGTCTAGTCCAGTCACTTGTTCTGGGAAGGTATCTGCGACCTCTCTCCTGAGTCAAATCCCCCTTATTAAAGGTTTTCAAAGAGTGATGTCACTTTTCTTCTTAAAACTTGTTGTGGTTCCAGTTTTCAATTTTCGCTGTGATTTAGCCAGTATGTCTCCCCACCACCCTCTCGACTATAAGCTCCGAGGGGACAGGAATGTATCTATTTATTCTTATTCTAAATAAATTTATTTTTATTTATTCTAAATAAAAAAGATTTTATTTATTTACTTTTAGAGAGGAGGGGAAGAAAGGAGAAAGAGAGGGCTAGAAACATCAATGTATGGTTGCCTCTCACGTGCCCCCTACTGGGGACCTGGCCCATAAAACAGGCATGTGCCCCGATTGGGAATCGAACCAGTGACCCTTTGGTTTTCAGGCTGGTGGTCAATCCAATGATCCACACTGGCCAGGGCTGTCTGTCTGTTTTTATTTTCCATTAATCTCACAGTATCTGGCATACTTTAAAATCTCTCTCTCTCTCTCTCACACACACACACACACACACACACACACACTCTTGCCCAAGGTCTTACATCTAGTAAATCACAGAGACTTGAACCTAGGTGTGCCTGATTACAGAGTTCCAGAGTTTCAGGGGAGAATAGTAGTGGGGGGGTCTCTGTGGGGTTCACAGCTT
Organism: Carollia perspicillata; assembly: GCA_004027735.1. Classification (NCBI taxonomy): domain Eukaryota; kingdom Metazoa; phylum Chordata; class Mammalia; order Chiroptera; family Phyllostomidae; genus Carollia; species Carollia perspicillata. The sequence continues at coordinate 18,660 of PVKM010027481.1, forward strand.
AACTACGCTATGGTGTCTGAGGATATGCCTGGGCCTATCAAGATGAAGAGTCGTTGATGGGGCTTTTTTTAATCATCAAATCTTAGCAGGCATTTGAGACTGA
>PVKM010027482.1:0-18749 GCA_004027735.1 Carollia perspicillata
AAGTATCATTGATTACATTAGGTCGTGAAGGCATTATTTTATTATGCAAATCATGCCCTTGAGCTGGGTGGAATTGGGAAGAAAGCAGTATCACCGCACCTCCCAGAGTGCGGTGGGGGCTTCCTGGTTTCCTCGTTTCACAGCTCTGCATGAACTGATTAATGTCAAACCATCTGGTGAAACTGCAAGCAAGCCCAGGCAAGGATGCTACTGTGAAATCTGCACTCAGGTTCTAAGAATTACAGGCATTCCTGGCTTTGCACGGTATTGCAAAACTGTATTGTGCCAAAACCTTTGCAGGATTTGTGTGGAATGGAAATGGAGTTACAGAAGAGGTAGGTGACCGTGGAAATGTGGACGCTGCCTCTGCTCAAGAAGTGGTTTTGGATGTACAGCCAGAAGAGCTTAGTGAAGGCAAACATACATATGTAGTTGTAAGTGGCTGTGTTGTGAAGGGTGACCGTGTCTCAGAGGGAGTGATGCAGGTGACAAACGTCACGTTAGAGGAACTCTCAAGGTTACTTCCTGCCATTGAAAGCACAAAGGATACATGTCGGAAGCTGGTCTGCACTTGAAAGGAGTGTGATGATTTGCCGGATACAAAAGGTGTTTACTCCGTATGGTAACTTATGTTATGAGAAGAAAGCAGGCACTGTTCAAACTGCTTTTGATACATTTTTATAAAGAAATCAAACACTATAATTGTTAATGTTTAAAAGAGAGAGAGCATGCACAGGACAGAGCCCTGCCTCCCCAAACTGTTATTTCCCTGCCCCCTCCCCCCCGGGCTCAATAATACTTCCTTTGTTGCCAGGGACCTCCTTAAACCTGCGCTGAAAGTGAACACAGGTGCAGCTAGGGAGAGGGCGGGGCTTGAGGGCAGGCACCATTTTTTGGAATGGGCTAGGACTCTGGTAAGGAGGTTCTCCCATAGCCAGCGTACTGGGGAGAGTGAGTGTGATTTACTCTCAACCTGGAAGACCTGATTTTACTTAAAACAAAACAAAATAAAACAAATCTCCAGAGTGCTTAAATAAATATGTTTGAGTGTGATTATGGGCTGTTGAATTTGTTCAAACTCAATGAACACATTAACAATTAATGAGGTGCTTGTGCCTCTTTGAAAGCCTGGTAATAATCCTCTTAAAAGGAAATCTTACCTATTCGATCTTTCTTTGTGTGTAATGCTAAATGCAGCATCGAAACTGGATTTTTACTCCACAATGCCCACAGCGACTTAGCTGGCCAGAGTCACAGGACACATCAGGATGTTTTCAATCTAAATGGACTCTGAAAATACACGTTTCACAGATCATTTCTAATGATTGGTTCATAAGACAACGAGAATCTAACTCTATGAGTAGCGATCGAGGTGGAATGTGATCCTTTTGCCTTAATAAGCCACTTAACTCCACTATTGTACCCCAAATAGTGCCATGAGTATTTATTTATTTTGTTACCTAACTTTAGTTTTCTTTAATGCAGGTTTTACTCTTGGGATGACGGGGAAATAGATGTTATTAAAGGGCTCGAGACTGAGAGAGACCAAATGTTAGTTTCTCCCACTCAGGGAAGTGACCTTACTTTTTACCCTAAATCAGTGATTTTTCAACCTTTTTCATTTCAGGGCACACATAAACTACTAAAATTCTGCAGCACACCAAAAACATATATGTTTTGCCAAGCTGACAAAAAATAGGTCTAATTTTGATTTACTCACACCAGACGGCTACCGTGTTGACTGATGTCATTTTTTAAAGGGAAAGAAGGTCAGTGCCCCTGACTAAATAGTCGGGTATTGGATGTTTTAAAATTTCTTATGACACACCAGGAGTGCCTCCTGTGGCACACCAGTTGAAAATCGCTGCCCTAAATGAATGAATGGATTTATTTATTCAGCAGTTATTTAGAGAGCACTTACACAGTGGAAAGCTAGTCAAAGACAGCCCATGTGGTTGGAGCATCTTCAGAGCAGGAGTGAGAGGAGGCAGCATTGGGGGTGGGGGAGCCTGGACCCCATGGGACCCTACAAGTGATGCTAAGGATCTTTAGACTTTATCCTAATGGCAAAGGGAGGCCTGGGAAGGTTTTTGAGCAGGAGAGTCACTCAATCCAATTACATTAAAAAAATATATAAGTATTTTTCAGTTATACATGCACAGACTGTAGAGTCAAATACAAGTAGTTTCTAAAAGTCTTGCTATGCAAATCAGCAGTCCTCTGTTTATGCTTCCTACTTTCCAAGTTCCTTAGAAGTAACTACTTTCAACTCTTCCAGGTGATTCTCCTGGTCTTTATGTCCATGTTTCTAAATAATATGCAACTCTTACTCCCTCTTGATGTTCCAAGTTTAAGGCCCGGTCTATTGATGACTCACATGGAAGGTGGGGATTTGACTCCCAATATGGTTGCATCATAATTTGGTTAGCTCAGTGTTCATGTTTGTATTTTGATGAGTTCAAAACACTATTCACAGCTGAACCATACAATATACTATTAAAACTTTTCCTTTCACAAGTAGTTTTATCTTTGCTGCACTAAGAATTTTTTAACAATTTGAACTCACTAATTCACATTAAACGATGCTGTGGTTGTGTAATTCTCCTTTCAACATGTTTAAGCACATTAGGAATTGTATCAGTTTTTTTCTTTTTGAAGAATTGTCCAGGAGCTTTCTGACCTGCTACTGCCCGGGCAGGTCACTCTCCAGGCTGGCTCCACAGGTCTTTGCCGAAGTATCTGTCTTCACCATCAACCTGGAGACCCCTAGGCCTCTCTCTTGTGTTGACTCGATCCCATATTTCCTGAGTCCTGTGTCTTCCACTTGCTTGGTTATTCCTTTTATTTGGCCAAGAACAGCCTCAAGTAGCTGCCTGTGTGGGAGGTGACATTTTTTTGAGTCTTTGACTTGCAAAAATTTCTTTATGCCTTCTCTATTTAATTGATAGTTTGGTTGGATGTAAAAGTCTAGGATGGAAATCACGTTCTCTTAGAGTTTTGAGGATATTGCTCTATGTCTCCTAGATTCCAGTTGCTGTCTAGAAAGGTGATGCCGTTGTGATTTGTGATCCTTTGTATGAAATCCGACCCCTTCCACACCCCAGCCCCTGCCTCTCACCCTAACCTCCTTCCTCCCTCCTGTGGGCCTTCCTTCGTCGGGAACCTAAGAGCCTTCAATTATGGAAACATTTTCTCAAAAGTTCGTTTTTCTCTTAGACTGGTCCTCTAATGTTTTTGTCTTTTCTCTCCTGATTTCCACCTCTTTGGGTTTTTGCTCTACTTTTTGGGAGGTTTCCTCAGCATTATCTTCCAACTTTTCTGCTGATTTTTTTAAATTTCTCCTACCTCATTTTTAATTTCTAAGAACTGTCCTCTGTTTCTCAGAATGTTCCTTTTTAGAGCATCCTACTCTCATTTTTTAGATGCAGAAGCTCTCTGATGATAATTTAAATTAGGCTGTTTTCCCTGTGTAGCCTTCATTACTTAAAGTTTATTTTTCCCTGTTTATTTTTTTTCTTGTCTCTCTTTTGGAAGTTTCCCTCAACTGTCTGGTGGCCCTTGGCTGTTTGCTCACGTACAAGGAGAAGGAACTGAGATGCTGGTTGGACGCTCTGCACACGAGGTTGAGGGTTGATACTCTTCACTGTAGAGTATCTGGCTGGGTCATTCCTTTGAAGAAATCTTGGTATTTGCCTTTTTTAGGACTTTCCTGGGAGGGAGGGGGCGACCCCATTCCACTGAACAGATTCTTCCAATTTCCTCCTTCGAAGACATTTTGGTGTCTGAGTGGAGGAAGAAGTCTTGTATCTACACACTCCCTTTCCAGAACAATGACCCTGAGCTCCATTGTTCTTAGTGATCCTTTGTCCAGAAACTTGAACCAGAAAATAAAACCGTACCCGCTTTCAGATCGGAGAGAAGGCGGTCATTCAAATACAGGGATGGGCAAATGTAGGTTTACAAGTCGTATGGTTTACATGGACCGCTAAGTCATATGGAAAAAGACAGGCAGGTTGTGATTATTAGAATATCTTTATTAATCAATGGCACAGTGGCGCAGTGCACTTAGGTACGATCTCATAAGTTCCCGCACTGCCGGCCTTCACTGTGTACACAGTCTGGGAATCTCCTAGCTGCACTCAAGCACACTGTGGACAGAGTTCTTGCCTACTTTTGCTCACCCCTATATGCTATGTAGGGGAGAGAATCTTGGGTTCCAACTGCTTCTTAGGCTGATTTTCCACAAATCCCTTCTCTTCTGCTTGTAAAAGTGTCCAATTCCTGTGGTGTTTGGGGTAGAGACGCACGAACCATGTTGCTTTCCCCTCTTCTGCCTCCAAGTCATCTTTCTTGGACTGCTACAACGGGAAACTTTCCGGCTTCCAAAAGTCCGTAGCATGTCTTCTCGCCCCTTCTCTTTGTCCTTGTGGGTTTATGCTCTTAAAAGATCGCTTACGTGGGTTTCAGTGGGATTTGGGAGTGGAACTGAGTTCATTGTAATGCAATTTATACAGTTTTTCTTTAAAAAATTGGAATTCAATGAGGCTGTTTTGGTTTTTGTTTTTATTTTAAAAAGCACCTTGGTTATAGTGCAGAAAATTGATCTGATGGTTTGGGTGGTTTTTACTGAACCAAGCAGTAGATAGAATTGTGTTTCCCAGCAAGATACGTTCAAGTTCAGTACCTGCGGGTGTGACCTTACGTGAACAAAGAGTCTTTGCAGGAGTGAACAAGTTAAAATGAGATTATACCGGGTGGAGAGGAGCTCTCATCCAGTTGTTAAAGTCCTTACACACAGAAGGAAACCTGGGCACAGGCACAGAGCGGAGAACGCTGTGTGAACCCAGAGGCAGCAATTACAGCGATGCTTCTACAGGCCGGGGAACGGGAGGGACTGATGGCAGCCACCAGCTAGGAGAGGGGCGTGGGGCCTACTTTCCCTCAGGGCCTCCCCAAGAAATCACCTCTGCCAGCGTTTTGATTTCAGGCTTCCCTTCCAGCCTCCAAAATGTGAGGCAATACACTTCTCTTGTTTTAAGCCACGTAGTTCACGGTTCTTTGTTATAGCAGCTCCAGGAAAGATGGATATCAAATTATGCGATTTAGTGTTCTTAGAAATGGGAAGGGCTTTGAGAAGTTTTCAGTTTCCTTAGAAGTCGAATGTGCTTTGAGAAACGGAAGCTGATGTTCTTCGAAACAGAGATTTTTTCTCTCTGTATCATTTATCCGGCAGTTTCATTGAGTATTTGTCTTAAGTTTTCTCAAATACTACAAATTGTCATAGTGCATCACATGTCTGTATGTGTCCTGTTTTTCTGGCTAACTTTTAAAATGCCTGCTTGATATCTTTGGAAAACCATGAAGCCAAGCAGAGCTAGCTAAAGTTTAGGAAAACCAATCAGGGAATTAAAAATAAAAAAAGAGGGAGAGGAGGAAAGAGGGAGGAGGAGAGAAGGGGAGAGCACAGGAAAGAGGGAGCCCTGGCTTATGTGGCTCAGTGGATTGAACACTGGCCTGTGCATGGAAAGGTCCCAGGTTCAATTCCCAGTCAGGGCACTTGTCTGGGTTGTGGGTCAGGTCCCTTGTTGGAGTGGGAGAGGCAGCCAACTGATGTTTCTCTCTCACACTGATGTTTCTGTCCCCCTCTTGCTCCCTCCCTTTCCCTCCCTCTGAAAATAAATAAAGAAAATCTTTTTAAAAAAAGAGACTGTGTCTAAGTGTGTCTAATACATCTTCATTCGTTTAGACCCAAACACTGGCAAATCTTCCAGCAACAGTGAAACCAATAGAACTTCCTTCTTTGTCTCCCGTTGCCTCTTCCTTCTGAGGTCACTGGGATCCCCCCCTAGAATACAATTTGAGTCCCCCAAATTCTCCTGTGCAATCCAGATTCTCATCTCTTGCGGGGATTCTTCTAAGTCCCTTCCTCACCTGGCCTGGCCACCATCACTCGGCTTTTTCAATTGTACTGGGAACACTAGTTCTGAAGGGCACATTAATAAATGCTGGGCGACCACAGGGACCTGTGGAGAGGAGAGAGCAAGGTGAGGAGAAGGGAGCCTCGAGGAAAGATTCACCAGAAGACTTTCCATCTCCCCCATCTCTGTCAGGTCAGAGGGCAAACCTGAGTGAACTCAGGAAGCCCAGGCAAGATGGGCCTCCCACTGAAAATCGAGACTTACACGAGACAAGAGTTGACTCTCTCTCAGTCCAAAGGCAGACTCTCCATAAGTTAATTTGCTTGTTAGCAAATCTACCACATACACCCAGCTCTGGTGCTGCCTTGTCGACTTTGCTGCCGCGGCCACTGTATCTCAGCATGTCAATCCAGGGTTCTCTTAGGTGGGAGCTACTGGGCTTTCGTTCACAAAAAGTTTTGCTGTCCTAGCTTTGTCTTTGGACACTTGCCTTGCTCCTGTTCCAGCTCCAGCCCCGCCCCAGCCCCGCCCCAGCCCCGCCCTGCCCCTGTCTGCTTCTCCGAGTGCGGAGACAGCCGACAGTGGGAGCACACTTTTCTAGACTACACCCGAGATAATGCTTTGATAGTGCTTAGGGCAGCAATTGATCGTGTGGCTTTCTTTTTTTTCCCAGTGAAAAGAGTATTTGACTAATTAGCTTTTGGCAAATTGGTCTTTCAGTGAATTGGTTTTGGGTGAATTATTTTTTGGCAAAGTGACCCAGAGACCAAAGATCCTGTGAAAGGGAGCATCTTTTACTTTAGGAAATCAGTAGAAGGTGGTGAGGATTAGGTACTCAGTTGTTTTCTGGCTTGCTTCTTATTTGCCAAAGCAAATTTCTCTACCTCCTAATCTCTAGTTGCCCTATGAAAAGGGGCTCTCGCCCTGGCCAGGTGGCTCAGCTGGTTGGAGCGTCGTCCTGTACACCGAAACGTTGTGGGCTCCTTCCTGGTCAGGGTACATACCTCGCTTGTGGGTTTGAGCCCTGGACGGGGCACAAACGGGAGGCAACCGATCCGTGTCTCTCTCTCTCATCAATAAATATATCCTCGAGTGAGGATTACATAAATAAGTAAACAAACAAATAAATAAAGAATGAGACGGGGCTATTAATGCCAACTTCCCAGGTACAAAGGTTCATAGATCCCAGAGATAACTTAAACAGGGTTTGTTTTATATATATTTTTAAAGATTTTATTTATTCTTAGAGAGAGGGTGAGAGAGAAAGGGAGAGAAACATCAATGTGTGGTTGCCTCTCGCACGCCCCCTACTGGGGACCTGGCCAGCAACCCAGGCATGTGCACTGACTGGGAATTGAACCAGTGACCCTTTGATTCACAGGCCCATGCTCAATCCACTGAGCTACACCAGCCAGGGTGGGTTTGTTCCTTAAATTATAATCTACTTTAAAATGTACACAGTAAATTAGATAAGGCTATTTCTTACAGCTCATAAACAGTCATTAAACAAAAAGCAATATACAAAGGAGAGACCCACAAACTAGAAAGCCAGTAACATTCTGAACAATAGCACTAATTTGATAGATAATTTTGTAAGAACTGAGTGGCAGCCTGTTGGCTTCCGTGCTGGTAAGATATGTTTGCTGGTTTTCCATTTCACTTTTGTCCACTCGATGCTTTTGATTTTGGAGCACAGTGGACCGTCATTGGAGTCGTCATCATCATCACAGTTATTTTTCATTTTAACTGCGACGCATCTTTTACCGTCCCTGCACTTACTGCAGGTTGGTCCCTCTGAGGATGAGGACTTCGTGCCCATCTGCTTGCAGTGGGGATGCCATCGTCTCCAGCCCAGCACTCCCGTAGTTCCTCGTGCTGGGTGATTGTTCAAGTCTCCCACCCTCTTCTCCATTTCAGTAACTCAGAAGTCTTCGTCCATGGTGTCATTTCCCCTTCTCTTTACACAGGACAGAGGTCTTGTTTATATACTCTTTTCGTCTGACTCCTGAGGACTGTTAAAGGAGTTGGTGCCAACACAGACTTCGAAACAACAAAAACATGGGCATTGAATCATGGGAATCTACGAAGCGGATGAGCACAACTCTCCAAATGGAAGCGCGAGAGGATGTCCTCAGTCCCCCAGCAGTTCGCTGACCCCGCATTCTAGACACACTGGTCCCAGTGTAGGCACACGCCCGGCATGTAGTAGGCACCTGGTCAAGAGAACTTTTATGAAATGTATGTCAAAACTATTTACAAAGGCCAGAGATTTCTAACCTGTATATTTAAAGTTAAATCAACTGGATATCAATGATCTCATGTTTCAACGTATTAAAAAGGGATTAGGGAAAATATTACTCAATTTAGAGACCTTGACAAAGTTGCATGGAATGTAAGTAACTAGTAACAGTGGTGCCAGAAGTGAGGAAACTAGCCTGCAGAGTGCACAGGTAGTTATGCTCCTGGAGCCACATTCCTGCTGATTTCCTAGGAACCGAAGGCCCTTGAGAAATGCTTTTAAAAAGCTATCACACAAAGAAGGAAGAGGCTACAAAAAAGACACCATTCTCACAGTGAGCGAGAGCTGTCCTTGCAGAGAATACTGGTGGCCTTGGTCCCGCCACAATCCTGAAAATGAAAATTACGCATCCAGGACACAGCGCTGCCTTTGGAGGGTTCAAGCCCCAGAAACTGATGGCTCATTAGATGCTGAAAGGTGGCTGGGCCCCACGTCCCCTCCTCCAGCCTCCTGCATCAAGATGGACTTCTGGCAGGAAAGGACCAATACGCAAATTCCAGTTTGGTTGTCAGGGAAACCCCTCCAGCATTAAAAAAAAAAAAAGAGCTTGTATATTCTGGGAATTAAGGAGAAAGTCATTTGTGTGTTCGGTGAGAACCAACTGCATCAAGGCTGCAGCTTCCCAGGACAGGCTTTGCCAGGGACCTGAGGGCAAAGCAACGTGGTGCCCGGGCCTGGGACGGGCTCCCTCCCGGCCCCTCATAGCACGGGCGCTGCTCTTCCACGTCCTCAGGCTTCTGCTGCAGGGGCGCCAGCCAGCCCACTTTCTGTGCTCACCCACTGCCTGCACCGCAGAGATGCCTTCCCTCCACTCCATTCCAGCCTCCATGGGCAAATGCCCCTAGGTCTCACCAAAGGCAATGTCCCAGGGGACCTTGGGGGACAGAGCACTCTAAATAGGTTAGAACACACACCGTCAACAGGGAAAAACTGTCAGAGTCTATAAGCCAAGAATTCTAAAGTAGGAAATTTCCTCCTTCCATCTTCATTGCATAGAATTATGCAAGCTGGTCTCCACCCAGCATGACTCCAGGGCAGAGCCTGTCAGAAAGCTGCAGACGGCCTTACCCTCCTCACTTACTCATGTATCTGCAATGCCCCCCACCCCCCCAAAAAAACCCATTTGCAAGCCCAGAGACTCCTCTCTCTGCTTTGATTCAGCTCTATTTTTCTCAAGGCGAAGCAGCAGAGACCTCGCCTCTGTCCTTCCCCTCCCTCTGTCTCCACAACTCCATCTGCCTTCATTGACATCACTCTCCAATTATGTAAACTGGAGTTCACGTGAGGCAAGGCTGTGCTTGAGGAGAAGCAAAAAATATAAAATTGAAAATGTGCAAATCAAATTGCTATGAGATGCTCCTTGCTTGCTCGCTTACGTGCGTTCTCATTTCAGGATCATTTCTGAGGGACGTCCTTTTGGCAGTAGCTCCGGGTCTGAATCCTCCCTTCCCTGGTCATACTGTGGGGAGGAGTTCATTGATCAGTTTCTTCATTTATAAGGGTCTTAGAAGTCACCCTCCCCAGGCAAATGGAGTTCAGCAATTTGAAAGTTTAATCATTCATATTTACAGTAAAGGAGCTGAATAGTGAACTGAGATGAACTCCTCTGAATACCGGGAAACTGCCTTTGGGTGTCCCTGGTCTGGCTTGGCCCCAGCTGTTGGCAGTGTTGCAGGAATAAAGAGTGCAAACCCCAACAGGGCCTTTGAGATAAGGCCTTGGTGGAAGCCTGCCTGTGCCACAGCTGAGCCTCAGTGCTATGCAACACTTACTCATGGAACTAAGCTTACTCCATACCAGGTCTCTGCTTTCTATAAGCCGCCCTCTCAATTACTGGTCCTGTTCTGTGCGTGAGGAAATTAAGGCTTACGGATAGGAAGGGACTTTCCCAAGGTCACACAGCTGGTAGAGCCAGATTCAAACCAAGCCTTGGAGTAACCAAGGGTTACTCCAAAACCCTTCCCTGAGGCCATACAGTCCCCGGCTCTTTAGAATTCATGGGCCAGCAAAGTTTTTTAAAAATATATTTTTTAAAATTTATTTTTAGAGAAAGGAAAAGGGAGGGAGAGAGGGAGAGAAACATCAATGTGTGGTTGCCTCTCGCACGCCCCATTCTGGGAGCCTGACCTGGCCTGCAACCCAGGCATGTGCCCTGCCTGGGAATCAAACAGGTGACCCTCTTTTGGTTCACAGGCTGGCGCTCAATCCACTGAGCCACACCAGGCAGGGCGGGCCAGTAAACTTTTTAAAAAATTGTGTAAAATTAAAAAGGAAAAAAAAAATGTGTGTGTGCACAGGCTAATATAGATTTGCTAATTTTAAATTTTGCCATCAGGGCATGAATAAGGCCATTGCATTGGAAAGGATAGTTCACACACATGAGAAAACTCACTTCCAAATTAATTCAACAAGTATTTATGGAACACCTATTACATGTCAGGCATTCACTGTTCCAGGCACTGCAGAATATAATAGTGACAAAATAAACAAGAATCCCTGCCCTCATACTTAAATCCTACATAAGGCATAATGGATTAACTAAAAATAAATAAAAGGAAAGTGCCTGGTATGTTAGCAATGAGAGCTATAGGAAAAAAAGGGCAGGGGAGAGAGATACGAGGGTGTGGAGGAAGAGGCCGCTGCTGTAAAAGGTGGGAGAGGACACTGATCTTGCTAAGAAAGGACATGGAGCCCTGGCTGGTATAGCTCAGTGGATTGAGCACAGGCCTGTGAAGCAAAGGGTCACCGGTTTGATTCCCAGTCAGGGCACATGCCTGGATTGCAGGCCAGGTCCCCAGTAGGGGACACATGAGATGCAACCATACATTGATGTTCCTCTCCCACTCTTTCTCCTTCCCTTCCCCTCTCTCTAAAAATAAATAAAATATATATTTAAAAAAAAGGAAGGACATGGACCATCTTAGTACCCAGACATGCTCACAGTACTAGCCCTGGGGCACCCACTCCTCTCTGTGGCCCAGCATTTGGAGGCCTCGCCCTGGGTGATCCTAGCTCCACAGAGGCTGAGATTTGAAGGACCAGGGAAGATAGTGCAAGTTCTGCCTCTGGTTGGTTCTGTCCCAGCCTTTTCCAACTGTGAGCTTTCCATTCCTGGGTTGTTGACTGGCTGAAGTTTTATCTTGCCTAAGACACGATCCAGGAAGTTTTTCATTGAGCCTCAATTTAAACGAGTATTTCCAAGGAAGAACTATGAGTCAAAAACATTGGCTTTTTGAGGGCGGAGGCTCTGGGGCCTCCCAGCCTGCCTCTCTACTATAGTGCTTCTCTCTTTGCTAAATGAGTAGGAGCTGATGAGTCCTGGTTTCTTTTCCCCATGTGTTTCCAGCTTTGGGTGGGAAGAAAATGTAGGCAAAACATCCTTTCACTCAATTTACCAAGGTTTTTCCTTTGTATATTGTTGTTGTTGGGTTTGTTGTTCAAAGGGATATTTCTCAAATTCCAGAAATACGACGGTGGGGGTATTCAGCTCACAGAACTGGTTTCTCGGATAGATACCTATTCCATGCAAAATCTCACACCTTCTCAGCAGCCTGGGTCCTGTGGAACCTTAGTTTCTGGTTTTTATTAAGTATAGCTGTTCAATGTCCTCACGAAGTGAGTAGGAGTCCAGAAGTCACAGAGTTCAGAGTTATGATTCTGACTCTGCCTATCACTAAATCAAGACTTTGGAAGAGTTATTTGAACTTCCTTAACTCTGGTTTTCTTATCTGTTTTAGGGATAACAAGAGTCTTTACCTCATAGGGTTGTTACAGGCATTAAATAAGAGAACACACCATACTATTCTAAGTGCTTTCTGTGTATTTACTACAGATGGCTCCCAACTTAAGCTGGTTTGACTTAGATTTTTTGGACTGTATAATGGTACAAAAGTGATACACATAATAAATGGCATAAGAGATTCAACACTTTATTATAAAATAGGCTTTGTATTAAATGATTTCACCTAAATGTGGGCTAATGTAAGCATTCTGATCACATTTAAAGTAGGCTAGGCTAAGTTATGATGTCCCGTAGGTTAGGTCTATTAAACACATTTTTAGCTCACAATAGATTTACAAGGACGTAACCCCATTGTAAGTTGGGAAGCATTTGTGGTCGACTTCTCCATGAACTCCTTGAAACAGGATTTGTTATTGTCTCTATTTTATAGAAGAAGGAACTGAACCACAAAGAAAATGAAAAGCTTTCCGAAGGTCACTCTGTGTTCTGGGCACACAGGGTGATGTTCTTCACTGATATAGTCCCTGGTGGAGAAGTTAGGAACCATCTGGTCAACCCTTGTCATCGGAGCGCAGCCAGGAGCTGCCACATCATTGGATAACTTCATTAAAGCCAAACGAATACACCAATGTATGTTTCTCAAAATATTAAACACTTAATTCTCATACAAAGAGTCAGCAGGTGCAATGATCTGTTAATTCATTAATGAGGGTTGCAGCGGGATGATAAAGCCAGGTCAGAAGAGAATTCAAGGGTGTGGTTATTAAAAGGGCAGCACCGGGGGTCCTGGTTCTGATGGAGCTGTTCTGTGTCTTGACTGGTGGCAGATACGTGAACCTGTACATGCGAAGGAACTGTGTAGGAAACTACAAATACACAAGTGAGTCGAGTATAACTGGGGAAATCTGAATAAGATGGGTGGATTGTACCAATGTCAACATCCTGGACGTGGTCTTGTGCTATAGTTCTGGGGAAGCTGGGAAAGGGCACGCAGATCTCTTGGTATTATTTCTTACAAGTGTGTGTGAATCTTCACATGATCTCAAAATAAACAGTTTAAAAACAAAATAAATAACTCAAGTGAAAAAGAATATTAGCAACGTTTTAAAGGAGGCAGTGGAAAGAAGGAAAGATGAAATAAGGTTGCTAAATTAAACACAAAACTTGTTATATCCTATGAGGGGGGAAAATACCTTATGGTCTTGGGGTTAACTTCTCTATCAGATGGAAGAGAGAGTCACCACTCACCAGTCCAAAGAACTGTGAACTGTTTGGACCCTCATCAAAAGCACAAACAGAGCCTCACACTTTGGAGTTTCTCAGCCTTGGCACTACCGACCTTTGTGGCCCAGAAAACTGTGTGGGGACCGTCCTGTGCATTACAGGAGTTTAAGGGTATCCCTGGCCTCTCCCCAATAGATTCTAACCCCCACTGACAACCGAAGTGTCTCCAGATGCCTGCTGGGACAACGTCATCCTGGCTGAGAACCATGATTCTAGACTGGAGGGCCCACAGAGTCAGAAGGCTTTCCGACGAGCTCGTTAGGAAGTGCTCCGAACATGGCATGAATCACCCTTTGACATTCCCAAGTTCTGGATAATTGTTCTTTACAGATAAAACTACCAATCACAGGGTCGCTGAGCTGGGCAGAAATGCAATACACCCTAGGAGGAGTCACAGACTTAGCAGTACAGGAGCCTTGGAGATTCACTAGTCCTGGTCCAAACTCCTCATTTTACAGCTGAGCAGTGGGAGTGGAGATGGCGTCCCAAAAGGCAAACAGCTAGTTCATGGCGGAGTGTGTTCAGTTAAACCTTGTCTTGTTCCCAAATGGATTTGAGGTGGTCATTTTGGAGTCATTAAAACTTCTGAGCACCAGTTATGTGCCCCGGGTGCTGTCCTAGGCTCCAGGCTCGGCAGATGACTGACACCGGGTCTGTGTCCCGAGAAAGCCATCCCTTACAGGAGGGATGAGGCTGTGGGCAGGTCATTACTGGAGGTGCATATTCAGCAGTGAGTGGAAGCCGTGTGAAGGTGGGTGTGGGGAAGGGGGAGGGTCAGCATGACCTCAGGGCCTCCCTCGGGGCTTAGGGGAGTCTCATGGCCCTGGGCAGAGCATAAATAAATTTTTTACCTGCATGAGTAGAAAATTTTCTCTGTGAATAAGAACAAAACAGTCTTTAGAGAAAAGAACCTGTATTAAAACCTTTTCTGTGAACATCTTTCCAAATTAGAACTATAATAATGGATTGAGGAATTAATATGAAAAAAGCAAAATCTCTGCATTTCAGGTGTGCCAAGGGTGTTGGCAGATGGACAGTTCCTTGTGTGCATTGCTTTTGAAAAATTTGGCCTTAATTTATATGGAAATAACAACTTTCACATCCTTTTTCTACCTACTAAAGTTGTCTTTATTAGTCTATATTGTATAAAACTTCGCTCACAAGTATTACTTCCATATTACGGCCAGCTTCCGAGATTCCTTTATGTGCCAGCCAGGTTCTGAGACTCCCGGCAGGCCCAGGAGAGGATGATAAGGGGTGGGTCTGCAGAAACGGGGAGCCGTAACACCGAGGGAGCAGACGGAGAGCCAAGAGATCAATGCGAGGACAGGTGGGCTGGTGAGAGGAATGTAACTGCAAGGCAGAGAACAGAAGACAGCTGGAGCCCAAGGAAGAAGAAAACAGTGGGTTAAACCGTGCAGAGTCCAGAGCATGGTGGTGCCAGTGGCTCGTTGGTACCAGGCATTAGGGCTCTCAGCGAGCTGACTACACAGGAACCTGAACCTGAGACTTCCAGGCTGGCTGCACCAGGGCCCCTGTGCTTGGCTCCAGGGAGGAAATGGCCTCTGGAACAGAGACTTGGATGCTAACCTCCGAATAAAATCTTGGCAGAGCGCGAGTCCAGGCCTGGCTGGCACAGGAGTTGCCTCCCAGACATTTTACATGAAGAGCATCGACCTCACACACTGGAGCAGCTTAAGGAAGGAGTCTTCCAACTTCAGTGTGCTCCGAGCCCTGGCCCCCTTCCCCCTTCCTGGGATTTGTGGCAGGGTCCAGGGAGAGGTAACTTGGAAACTACGGACCAGTGGGATTTCAGAGGAGGATCGGACCAAATCGGGGAGAGAGTGAGGGGCAAGGTGGGGTACTGCTCTTAAGTTCTTTGGAGTTCAGCAAGCTTTCCTGGGGAAACCCTTTCTGGAAAGTAGAAAAATAGGCTGAAAAGTAATCGCAAGGACTATATGAGGATAAAGATAATATTAAAAATGAACCAAGACAAAGATTTTCAGATCTTCCGATTTTATTATCAGCCCAGCTTCTTCAAGAAAGTGACTCTGCATAACCCCAAATCTATGGCTTTTCTGCTCTCCTTTCTTTTCTGGAGAATTAGATTACAACTCTCTAATCTCAGTGAGAGGGTCCCTAAAAACAAAGCTTGATAGGGAAAGGGGAAGAGAGGTGGTTTGCCTCCCCCTGGGATAAAAGATGAAGAGAAGAACCCCCCCCCCCCACCCTGGGGTTTGCCCCTGGGGTTTAGGGCCTTTTGGAATATTTAAAGGAAGAGAGACATTCTCAGGATAGAGAGGGGAGGTACAGTAGCCACTGGCTCTCTGTAAGGGTCCCTCCCTGCCACTGCCCTGGTCAAAGGGTGTGGGTGAAAGGGAAGGGCTGGGTCGATGGCAAGTGTTAACTTTAGAGCATTAATTTTTGCACAAGTTCCCAGGGGGTCAGGCCGTGACTGGGAGTAGCCTGAGTGGTTTGAGGTAATTCAATGCCATTAATGAAATTCTTCATGATCCGTAGTTGAACCATAATCCGTCTCCATGTATGCTGATTTCCCCAGGACCTAGGGAGTCCACAGCTACAGAGGATTTGGACCTAATGGCCCTAACAGAATAAAAGAGAATTTGGTTAATAGTAGCTATTACAGACACTAACCCGTCTTAGCACTTTCTATGAGCCAAGCATGCCGCATGGATTATTTCACTTGATTCTCACAGCCGTCCTCTGAAGTAGGTGCTGGCGTCTCATTTCACAGACCAGGAAGCAAAGCGTTGTGAGAATGAGCAGCTTGCCCAAAGGCCTGCAGGGTAACTGCAGGAGGCGAAATTCAGACTCCTAGGAACCGTGACTTCCCTGCTGCTTGAAGTCACCTCTGGCTTGTGCCCCTGCTGTGCGGTTGGGCCCCCCCAGGCCAGGACCTGCCTTGCTCAGACGTGGCCCTGTGCTGCACTGGTGGCAGGGCCCCCTTTAGTGTCAGGTTAAAGTCGGGTCCCGTGACCCTGGGACTTTGCCACTAAGCGAAGCCGAGGAACTCCAAAGCTGTCTTACAGAGTAAACCCGTGCTGTTCACTGGTCATGGATACATGGCACTGGACCTTGCATACCAGATGGGTTTTCCAGTGTCCTTCTGGGGCCAGCTCCTGATTTCTTCTCACGAAGGTGTTGAGGGGAGCACTTAGCTGAGAATGAAATGTGACGTTTCCTTTCTTCTCCGTCCAGAGCCTTTCTTCCTTTCGTCCTCACTCTGCCTCCGTGGCTGCGCCACGTCCCACCCTGGTTCGCTGTAGAATTAACTAACATCGGAGAACTCTGCACTTCTTTGTCTGCAATTGTGCAACATCTACACTCTAACTGCGTTTTCTGAGGCTATTGTGTGAGGTTCCAGCCAGCTTCCCTCCCAGCGTGCTATTGTTTGGGTCCACACAATATTAGAGCGTTCGAAGGTTACTCACTTTTGAGGTGAACTCTGCAAAGTGACTGCTGCAGCTGTGGAAATGCCCACGTGGCTTTTCTTGCACTCTGTGTCATTCTATGGTGTGGAGCAAAGGGAGAGAGAGGCTGAGCCGGTGAATATATATGGACTTTCTGGGCCTTTAAGAGAACAAGTTTGCCATCCAAAAATCAGTGCTCTGTAGTGAGACTTAACTGTGGGTTGAAAATTGAGCAGCAGGACTCACACACTTTTTCATGACTCTGGAATCCAGAGGTGGAGCAGGTAAGAAGGGGTTTCTGTCCTCACAGCATTGCACTACAAGGTCCGGAGGGCAGGGACACCATCTCATTGATTGTGTTGTGCATATGTCTCCATCGGGAGGAGCTAAGTGACCAGGAATCCCTGAGGTCTGCACTAATCCCAAAATGCTTACCTGCGAGAGAGCTTTCAGCTGCAAGTAACAGAATCCCCACCAAGGGCTGCTGGACTGTAAGGAATTTGTCATCTCCCCTAGTAAGCAGCTAGGAGGCAGGACCGCTCCAGAGCACGTTAACTGTTCCCTACAGCGAGGTCAGCCTTCCGGGTCTCCTTTGCTGTGAGGACAGGCCCTCACTCGTTCTCACGCTACAGCGCTCACAGGCAGGGAGTGCAGTCTCTGCCTTTGTCTCCTTCCCAGAAGCCCCCTAGAAGATGACCTTTGCATCTCGTGGGACAGAACGAAATCACATGCTCGCCCCAGGACAAATCACTGGGAGAGGAGAAGATAACACCACGATTATCTCAAACCAGATGTGCTTTGTCCCCTCAGGTTGCTGCTGGGGAGCGAGGAGCACTGGGGCGGGCATTCCAGCCTCTGTCACAGGAGATGGGGTCTCTCAAGGAGGAAGGGAATGGCTGCTGGGTGGGTGACGAGTAAGAAAGCCAAAGATGATGGGAAGTGGGGGGCAACAAGGAATGTCTTATTTCCCTTACACGTGTTCAAACCGCTTCCATCACCAAATCCCATTGTCCTTATTCCCCTGGTGTTCGTCACCAGCCCTTTGCCCTCTTGCCTTTGCACTTGCGCAGAGACACAACCACCCAAGGGCCCTGCTGGCTCAAGATGTGCTGCACATGCAGCACAGCCACACACCACGTGTAGGGAGAGAGGAGAAGATGGGAGGACTAGATCCGGGGAGGGCGCACAGACCAGGGGGTTCGGACCTCTCTGGCCCGGGTGTCACGAGGCCTGTTTCCCTGCAGCAGGTGGATATTTCTGCTTCAGTTCAGCTGCCACAGAACTGCTAGCAGGGTCAGTTCTTTCTAACAGAGGTTGGGATGAATAACCACCCAGCCCCACATCCCTACTCCATACTGCCCTACTAACTATAAGTAATACTGCAAAGGGTTGCTCAATTGACCCCAGGCATAGAAGTCTAACTGAATTCCCATGTGTGATCCCTGAAAGCAGGATAGGAAAACTCCCATCAGGCCAGATGTATTGGTCTCCTGTTGCTGTTATAACAGATGACCACAAACTTAGTGACTTAAACACTTCGGTATCTTCCAAGTTCTGTAGGTTAAAAGCTTGATGCAGTGTTGCCAGGCTGAGGTGTCGACAAGGCTCTGCACCTTTCTGGAGGATCTGTTTCCTTGCCCCACCCAGCTTCTAGAGGCCGCCCGCATTTCTTGGTTCATGGCCCCTTCCTCCGCCTTCACAGCCAGCAACACTGCATCTCTGCGTCTTTCTTTTCTTTTTTTTTATTTATATATTTTTTTATTTTTTAAGTTTTATTGATTATGCCATTACAGTTCTCCCATTTCCCCCTTCATTCCCCTCCACCCTGCACACCCCCTCCCACCCACACTCCCCGTCTTTAGTTCATGTCCACGTGTCATAAGTTCTTTAGCTTCTACATTTCCCACACTACTCTTGCCCTCTCCCTGTCTATTTTCTCCCCACCGTCTATGCTACTTATTCTCTGTACCTTCTCCCCACCCTCTCCTCCCACTCCCCTGTTGCTAACCTTCCATTTCTGTGGCTCTGCTCCTGTTTTAGGTGACCACTTAGTCTGCTTTTGTTTTTGGTGTGGA
>PVKM010027483.1:0-18763 GCA_004027735.1 Carollia perspicillata
CTGGGTATGTCTGTGAGGGTGTTTCTGGAAAAGATTATCAATTGAATTGGTAGAGTAAATAAGACTGCCCTCACTAGTGCAGGTGGGCATCATCCAATCTGTTGAGGGCCTAAATAGAAGAAAAAATTAGAGGAAGGGAGTTGCTCTTTGCTTGAGCTGGGACATCCATCTGTTTCTGTCCTCAAATATCATTGCCCCTGCTTCTCACACCTTCAGACTTGAACAGAAATGTTTACCATCAGCTCCCCTGGCTCTCAGGCCTTTGGACCTAGACTAAGTTATGCTACTGTCATGCTTGGTTCTCTAGCTTACAGATGGTAGATTAAGGGACTTCTTGGCCTCCATAATAGTGTGAGACAATTCCTATAATAAATTTCTCTCTTCTTCTCTCTCTTACTCCCCTCATATATGTGTGTACAGGGTCTGTCCAGAAAAAGTCCAAACACTGTTAATATAAGTAGAATGGTTTGCACAACATTGATGTAACCTGGCAGCCAAGGAAAGAAAACTGGAATGTGCATGCATGAACAGTGGACGTCATTGTACTAGTCTGTGGGGACAGTAGACGCCATTGAGTGAGCCTGTGTACTGTGTGATCATCACATTCAAAATGACTGAGCAAGTAGAGCAATGAATCTGCATCAAATTTTGCATTAAGCTTGAACATTCTCCCACGGAAACTATTCAGATGATTCAGAAGGCCACAGCTATGGGCAACTGGTGATTGGTAGTTTCATCACAACAATTCACTTGCTCGTGCATCATGTCTCCTGCAGAGTTTTTTGATGAACCATCAATTCACTCAGGTGACTCAGCCCTACAGCCCAGATTTGGTGCCATGTAACTTCAGGCTTTTCCAAAAACTAAAATCACATTTGAAAGGGAAGAGATTTTAGACCATCAATGAGATTCAGGAAAATATGATGGGGCAGCTGATGATCATTGGGAGAACTGTGGGGCATCCTAAGGAGCCTACACTGAAAGGGACTGAGGTGTCATTGTCCTATGTACAATGTTTCTTATATCTTGTATCTTTTTCAATAGATATCTCCATTTTTCATATCACATGGATGGATACTTTCTGGACAGACCTTGTATATTATATATAACATATATAATATACATATCCACACGTACATTCCTCTGGAGAACCTTGACTATCACAGACCTGAAGGGGGATCTAAGTGGTACACCACATTATCCAATACAATTGCATAAGTTTGGATTCTAGAGTTCTGGATACTCATGGGGGAAAACAGTCCCGGCAGTCTCAAAATTTACTATGTGTGTGGAGGTGAAGAAAGAAGATTATTGAATGGATATAAATATCTTATTATTCTAATGTGTGTGTAGTGAATAACAACATAGTTCTACTTGTCAGCTTGAAACCTACTATCCTCTATCTCCTATTTTATAACTGCTAATTTTGATTGCTTTTTATTATCATAGCTTACTGTCTGTATATCTTTCTTTGTATTTTTGCATGCTTTCCACCTAGCTGGATACTCAGTACATAGCAGTTGCCCAAAGAATGTTTACTTTGTTAAATAGTAATTATCTTCTATAGTAATAAATGTGTTATCTAATCTATGTTTTCTTCTGAAATTGATGCTGTTATCCTATAGCTAAACAACTTGGTGAAGATAGTTGGTAGGAGAGAATGGGGTATGGTGAGATTTCTGTTAGTGAACTCCTGGGAGCCTTAGCTGAAATGAAGTTCTTCTAGCAGTGTTTTGGAGTAGCTTGTACCCCCTTACTTTGGTGGCTTTGTATGTCCATCTGCTGGTAAGGTCACCTCATGATCTTGGCTTGGGCTCCCATTTCTGCTTTTTGGTTCCTCAAATGGTAGGTGACATGACGTTGCTTCTGTGGTCCCTGTGAACTGGCGTGTTTCTCCACTTCTATAGTTGACAAGCTGTCTTCATTCTTCTGGGGTCTGTATGATCCTTCCCATTTTCTAGTTCTAATAATTGTTCTTACTGAGACCAAGAAATGGTCCAATCTGTGTGAGCCCTTTCTTTGGTTTCTAAACAGAAAAGCTTTGCTGTTTCCTACAATGGCTCTACTGTTTCAACTTCTATTTGATTAAGTTTTTATTACTTTTGTATTTGTATTTTGAAAAACGTCCATATGTCAGTGCTATGATCTTTATGTCCCACAAAATTCATAAGTTAAATACCCCAGTGTGCTGGTATTTTAGGAGGTGGGGCATTTGTGAGATGATTAGGTCATGAATGGGACTGACTCACTCCCTTAAAACAGATACCACAGAGAGTTCCCTACCCCCTTTACCACGTGAGGTTACAGTCAGAGGACAGCTGTCTCTGAATCAGGAAGTGGGCTGTCACCAAATATTAAATCTGCCTGTAACTTGATTTTAGATTTTTCAATCTTCAGAACTGTGAGAAATAAATTTCTGTCATTTATAAGCTACCTAGTCTATGATATTTTTGTTATAATAGCTGAAAGGGGCTAAGAAAGTCATGACTAAAATAAATTCTCCCTGAGACTGGTGGTAAGATAATGTTAGTGACACAGATAGCTTCTTACTCTAAAGTGTCCCTTCTTACTTACACTTAGTTAATACCCCTGCACTGACTCTAACCTCTTTAGGTCTTTCTATTTCAGGACAAATCTGTTGTCTATCTGAGATTCTCTCTGAGGTGTCATGGGAGGCTTTTGTCCCTTATATGATATTATGAATTTCAGGCCCAAGGCAGAATTCAAATATATTCCAGTATGCAGTGAACAGAACCCCTAGCACACCCCACCCTCCCCACCAAACTTCCGCTGCTATAATGAACACCTACCCACAGCAGGCTTCCTCTGGATCCCTCTGAACAACATGCGTATTTCACAGGATATGTGAAATACGCATGCAGCGCAATACACACATGAAAGTATTGGGTTTGCCAAAGAGTTTGTGTGGTTTTTTTCTGTAAAATAAAAGACACATTTTGGCCCTGGCTGGTGTGGCTCAGTGGACTGAGTGCTGGCCTGAGAAACAAAGGGTTGCTGGTTCGATTCCCAGTCAGGGCACTTGCCTGGGTTGAGGACCAGGTTCCTGGTAGGGGGCATGTGAGAGAAAACCACATATTGATGCTTCTATCCCACTCTTTCTTCCTCTCTTCCCCTCTCTCTAAAAATAAATAAATAAACAAGTCTTAAGAAAAAGACACATTTTGCATTTTCACCAATTACTGTATTGATTTGGATATTTTGACCATGTTAGTTACCTACTGTGTGGTATAACATTGATTGTTCTCAATTAATGTCTTGATTTGATTGCTATTGACTCTAACTGGTCCACCTGACTATGGAGCATTGTCCAGCAAGAAATCTCCAGCATGAAACTTCACAAATTACTTTTGACACATTTGATCAGGCACAGCACCCTCTCCATATGCTGCACAAACTGTTTTTTTTTTTTTGTATTTTAGTCACATTTTTACCTTTCTTGAAATAATAAAGCACAATATGCCAAAAATGTTGCACATTTTCTTCCATCTTCAATATTAAAATGGCTACACAAAAGTTCACCAGTTTTGACAAGTTTTTTAAAGAAGTATGTGCCGATATGACAGCTATTACAATAAAATCTAATGAAATAGTTTCGGATGCAGTTAAAGACAGCTAAGCACTACTAGAGCCATCTTATAGAAAAAAAACAAATGAACTTTTTGGCCAACCCAATATGTAGAAGAATGCCTAATATGTGATAGTAGTTTAATAACTATTGGGGAAGGAAACCCATATTTAAAAAATATCTACCATTGGTAAAGCATTGTGCTATGTGATTTATATCCTTTGTCTTTTTAAAATCCTTAAAATAGCTTAAAACATATGTGAAAATTATTTACATCTTACCAATAAAGTACTGTGTTTCATAGAATTTAATGAAAACTATTCAATGTCATATAACTACCAAATGGAAGAACTGGGGTTCTCTATCAAGGCTGGTTCTAAAGTTCATGCTCTTTCTATAGTACTGTGTTTCCTCTTATTTGAATTTGAGTGTGAATTTGAAAATGTATATCGAAAGGCTATTACTATTTCTTATATGTGTGTATATGTAGCCTCAGATGTGCTATGTAGAAATACTGTACTATAATTATTCACACCTTACTCCTCTGTGTTAAAGGACAAGCCAGAGGGATTTTAAATGGGAACCTCCATCTAAAACATTCATTTAAAAATAGAAGGAAGAAAAGAAGATGAATAAGGGGAAGAACAGAATGATGAAGAGAAAGATTAGCTTAAAGAACAGGTCTTGGGGAGGTGTAATTTTGGGGAATAAAAACAGAGCATAGATTATTTAAGCCCACATTTGTTTTATTGAGGAAGTATAGTAGGAAAAAAGTACTGAATGCACGTTAACTGCTTGATACTTGTGTGCTGAATGAAAGTTAACTGCTAAAAACCATCTGGTAATCATTTGAATCTGGCAATAAAAGTAATGAGTGAAACATTTATCATCAATCTGAAGGCATATTTTTCTAATGGATCTTTTATTCAAGTTTTATCTTTCTGTTGTGAACTTAAGTTTTTTTTTTAAACTGCATAGTGATTCTATTTGTAATTAGGATGACTCTAATGATGTGGTGGTGGCACAAGAAATAATATTTCAATTGGCTTTCAATGATCAATAGAGCATCTACTGTTTGATCTCACAAAATAATGCAAACTTTGATAAGTTAGGAGAAATCCAATGAACATACTTTACTTTTGAGACAGTGCCTTTTACAGGTTTCAGAATGTGTATAAGAATGTGTGTGTGCATGGGTTTGTGAGTATTCATGTATCTTAAGGGGCATTAATTTAATTTCTATGTGTATCATTGCACAGATGCTTATCTAACCTTGATAATGGTATTCTCTTCAAGAATAGGGTCAACTGGAATAACATCTTTGGTTTCAGAACAATATCTTTATGAAGGGTATCATCCTTAAACTGGAGTAAGAGGAAATTATATACAGGGTCCAGTGCTTAGTTGATCCCTAAAGAAAATACTCCAAAATAAAACTTATTTAAGAGCCCATGGATTGATGTCAGCAGCAGGGTGGCATGAGAGGACCTCCAGGTCTTTTTGCATGAAGTTACAACAAGTTGGACAACCATAATTCAACAAAAAATTTTCCTGCTCAAGAAAGAGGCATTCTATGAGATCTTCACATTGAGATACCTGAAAGTGGGCATACCCAAGTCAACAGGGGAGACAGGACTAGGGGAACAGAGACAGAAGCTGCCAATGCAATCCGGCACTTGCCACAGCCCCAGTGGATGTGATAGTATTGAAGGGTTGAGGTGCAACCAGTACTGGGAGTACCGGAGGGGCAGAGACAGCATCAGGCCTGGGGGCTGGCATATACTGAGGCTGAGACCAGGGTGAGGGGCAGAGCAGTGGTGCAAAGGGTGGCAGTGTTTCACAACCAGCCATTACTCCATCCTCCTGTGGCAGTATAATCCTCACTTGGCAGATAGTGAGAAGGCTGAAAAATTTTCAGCCCAAGTGATCTGTACTTATGGTAGCAAAACCCACTAGAACGAACAGAGCTGCAGACATGTGAACCCACTCTCCACTCCTCCCCTTCAAACCTTCTCCACTCATTGCAGTAGAGCCTGGTAGAAGTAGCTGGGTTAACTCAGACAGAGTGATTCTTGATGGTAGCTTCTGACTGCAGAAAGGCAATGTTGGGAACACACAGGCCAGGAGACCCATAGTCTGCCACTTACCATATGGGGATGGTGCCCTAAGACCAAGGTGATCAAGTAATAAAGGGGTTGCCCACCTACTTAGGGAATATGGAGCATTTTCCACAGCCAAGACAACATTGCTCCACAGAGATTCCAGAAGTCCCAGTAGTACAGTTAAGAGTAAATAGAAATTTGTGCTTCAGCATTACCTATGGGAAATTAAAGGAAAGACCTCTACTTATCAACCTGCTAAACAGGGAAGAGTCAAATACTTAAAAAAATATTTCCACAGATGCCCAGGCAGAGAAATAATCCATCAAACACAATGAATAACCAACGTAACAGGGAGTTTAGAATATTAAAAAATTCAAAAAAGAAACTCAAAGACATGAAAGACTGATTTAAATGACAGAGAATTTAAGGTTGCAGTTATGAAAACACTCAACAAGGTACAACCCCCCCCACCTCAAAAAAGCAATTCAATTCAATGAACTCAGAAATAAAATCAATGAACAAAGGAGTACTTCGCCAAAGAGACTGAAACTATAGAAAAGAACCAAACAGAAATTCTGGATTTGAAGAACTCAATAAATAGGATGAAGAATGAATGAGTGAGCTTAGGAAATAGAACAGACCAGATAGAGAAAAATTAGTGATATTAAAGATAGAAATCTAGAAATGACTCAGATAGAAGAAAAGAATTGAGAGAATCTGAGAAATATCTAATTCCTTTCAAAAGAACAACATAAGAATAATGGGTATATAAGAAACAGAAGAGAGAAAGAAAGAAGTAGAAAGCCTATTGAAACACATGTCAATGAGAACTTCCCAAACATATGGAAAGAACTGGAGCCTCAAATTTAAGAAGCTAACAGAACACCTAATTACCTCAACCCAAAAAGACTCTTTCAAGGGATATTATTTTAAAGCTGTCAAAAATTGTCAGGGCAACTAGAGGAAAAAAAGATGATAACCTGTAGAAGAAACCCCATTAAATCACCATCAATATAGTTTTCAGCAGAACCCTGTAAGCTAGGAGAGAGTGCAATCAAATAATCACATTATTGAAAGAGAGAAATCACCATCCAAAGATATATATCCAGCAAAGTTATCCTTTAGATATGCAGAACAAATCAGGCTTTTCCAGACATACAGAAGCTGAAGGAATTTACTATTACAAGACCTGCATTACAAGAAAAGCTAAAAGGTGCTCTTCTACCTGAAATAAAAAGACAAAAAGATACGCAACCGTGAGTAAAGTGACTAACAGACAGACAGGAGCAGGGAATTTCAACTCTTGTTCAGAATATGGTATTGAACACAAATCTAACATAAAGATTAAAAGAGCTAAACACATTTTAAAAAGAAGACAGTAGCTATTTCAATGTAGAAATGAACACACAGAAGAGACTTCCAGTCAAGATGGCAGTGGAGGTAAACATGACATATCCTTGCACAACCACATCAAAATTACAACTAAACTATAGAACAACCATCATTAAGAACTGTAAGAAAATGAGCCGAATGGAAGTCCTACAACTATAGAATTGAAAAAGAAATCAGATCAAGACTGATAGAAGGGGCAGAGATACAGAACAGGTTGGTTCCATATCCATGTCTAGCAGATAAAAATTCAGAAGTATATCTCAGGAGCAAGGGGTCCCAACCCCATAACAGACCTCCCAGCCAAGGATTCCAGTGCCACAAAGATAAGTTCCCTTGGCTTCTGGTTGCAAAAACCAATGAGATTGAGGCTGTGGAAGACAGAAACATCTGGAATCCCAGGCAGTTTCTCTTAAAGTGGCCAAACACAGACTTACTTGGACTCATTTCCTCTGAGTTCCAATGCAGGGGCAATAGATTGAAAGGCATCAGAGACATATCAGGAGGAAGTGAAATTTCTGGCATCAGAGTAAAAGCTGTGGGGGGCAGCTTTCTCACAGACTGAAGTATTGGCAGAGACAATTGTTCTTTTCTGAGCCTTCTTTCCATAGAACCAAAGAACTAGCAGGTGGGCACCATATCTGAGACTCCATCAGCTGGCTCACACTGTTCGCCTCACCCTGGTGATTCCCTCAGGCCCTGTCCCACTCAACTTTTGGGCCCATCCAAGTTGTTTCCAGTGGCTTTTTCATATGAATGGCTTGTCTTGGCCCATGCTTCAGATTTTCCTAAATTCTATCAACCAAGCAGCATCTGGCATCAGTGAGCCTTGTACCTCTCTTGTACCTGTCAGTTGCCCCAGGCCTGACACTGGCAGCAGCCGGCCTTGGTTCATAGATTGGCCTCTTCTGGGTACTTCCAATTCCAGAATAAATTGCACTCATCTGCAGATCACTTTGCAGCTTACGCTGTGTGACCCCAGACAGAACCTAGGGTGTGGCTGACCTTGGATGTGCCAACAGCAATCAATGCTCAACTATAATAAGAAGGTTATACACAGTTCATATGGTGGGTATACCTGGAGAACCCAGCTTGTGTAATAGGGGAGGCTGTGCCTCTGAAATCTACAGGACGCCTGCTGTATTAGGCCACTCTACCAAGCCTGGGAGATGTAGCAGCTCTATGTAATACATATTATGGTGGGAGATAGAAGAGATTTGGTTTGTATAGTCCTCTTTTATAACTCTTGTTAACTCAATGAATTGCTAAAATGTAATAAGTGATCTTTCTTATGGGATTAATTTGTAATTATGTATTTGTGATACATGGGGCCCCTCTAACACCTGTAGCCCAGAGCAGGGGCTCCTCTTGCCTGGATCTAAAGGTAATTCTCTGGGTCCTGTCTTGGCCCCTTCAATGGCTTCAGTGTAGAATGTCTGAAAAACTCTAAGTCAGCTTCCCCCAAAGCGTCAGTCCCTAACTCATTGGTCAGCACAAGTAAGTGATACAAATATCCCTTTAATTGTAAGCAGCCATGGACGGAACAGTGGCTCCCCAAAGATGTTCACTCATAATCCCAGAATTTGAAAATATAGTGCGTTACATGGCGAAAGGAAATTAAGATCTCTAATCAACTGACTTCACAATAGAGAAATCATCTTGAATTATCTGGGTAGGACCAAGGTAACCTCAGGGGTCCTTAAAGTAGACAAAAGGGACAAAAGAGGAAATCAGAGAGATAATATGTGAGATTTGAGAAGGCTTCAATGTGCCATTTTTGGCTATGAAGGCAGTGATTTTAGGCCACCTCTAGAAGCTGGGAACAGCGAGGCAATTGAGTGCCCCCTAGAGGTTCCATAAAGGAATGCAGCTCTATTGACATCATAATTTTAGTCAGGTGAGACCTGTGTTAGACTTCTAACCTACAAAACTGTAAGATAATAAATATGCTGTTATATGCTATTTTGTTTGTGGTAATTTGTGACAGCAGCATAGACAACTAATGCATATGGTCTCTGTCACAACCGCTTAAATCTGTCACTGTAGCATGAAAGTATGTAAACCGATGGGTGTGGCTATGCCCAAAGAAACTTGACTTACAGAAGCAGAGTGTGGTCAGCCAGATTTGTCCTGTAGAATATAGTTTGCCACCCCTGGTTTATGACCTAGAGCAAGAACTTTCAATCTTCTTCATCTCATGGCACATATAAACTAATTACTAAAATTCTGCTGCACACCAACAAATTACATATTTTGCTGATTTGACAAAAAATAGCAGATGGCTATTGTTATGCTGGCTGTTGCCATTTTTTTATTTGACAATCTAAAGGAAAACAGGTCAGTGCCCTTGACTTGATAGTCAAGTATTGCATGTCTTAAAAACTCTTGTGGCACACTGGTTGAAAATCTCTGATCTGTAGCAAAATTAAGTGTATTTTGTGGACAAAGGTAAAGGTGTCTATAATGAAGATCTAGGCAAATATCAGTGGGGATTATAGTCAGATTAGAGAGGAAAGAAGGAAAACATCTAATATTTATTAGCATCTACTATGTTTCAGTACATTATAGGTACTAAATTACATTAGTTACAGGTGTTTCATGTGTGTTTTCTTACTTAAAGCTTGAAATAACATGGTAGGCTTTGTACTATCACTTCCATTTTTACAGATGAGGAAACTGAGTTCATAAAGATTAAGAAATTTACATTCACACAAGTAATAAGCTAGGTTTTAAACTCAAGTTTTCCTAATTCTAGGTCCATTTTTCCACACTGAGGGATGTCTTATTCTCCATTTGCTCTGGGTCTTTCCCTGCCCCACCCCCCATAAGATGTGCTAACTATGTGCACTAGGCTAAACTAGAAAAGCTCAATATTTCTATCTTTTTTGGGGGTGGGTGCTTAAATTCAGTTATAATGTTCAGCATTTGGCTTCTCTGAGCTCTCCTACTACGAGTAAATCTCACTTCTTATAGCCCTGTCCACTATTCAAAGGAAAGGCATAATGACTGAATGGAAAGGACAGAAGCAGGTAATAGTCAATTTCATTTGGGTTTGAATGTTCTATTGAAGCTAGTGGGGTTATTATTTTAAACAAAAGACACACAGAAGGTAAATTCTCAATTTGGAGTAGAGTATTTGAGCAGATATTTAACAAGGGATATTTCTTCATATTTCACTGCTTCTCTGGTGTGAAGAAATTATATGTACCAATCTTAAAAACAGATTATTATTGTTAGCAAGACTAGAACCTGATAAGCATTATTTTTGGATTTTGAAAAATCCATCTAATGCTATGACAGGAGGAATTAATAAAATTTAAGCCAAAGTTCCATTATTTTCTGAAAATAAAAGTATTAAACATTTATCAGGCTCAGAGCCAAAAGGGTGAAGGACTGATAAAAATATCACACATATAACCACTCATGTATAGGAATGGAGTTTCCAGGTGTATTTCATAAACTTCTGGTGTATATACATTCCGGGAAATACTATTTAAAAAATAGCCCTATGACCAAAAACTTTTATGAAGGAGGAAAGAGTTTCTGGTACCAATTCCATTTGGGGAGGGTTACCCCCCACCAGCAAGCAATTCTTGGGGCACCAGCTGGATGTCCTACTTTGTAATTCAACTCAATTCTGGCACTATATGGGATAGCGTCAGATTTCACCAGTTGAGTTCAGTTCTCCAAGGCCATCCTCCGCACACATACCTCAGATGTCAGTTGCAAGCCCAGATTGTTGCAAGCCCAGTTGCAAGCCCAGACTGTGCTTCTGGCCAACCAGCTACAGATTGGAGGTTCCTAAGACCTCCTCGGACTTCAGATGCCAGTTCAAAGTCCAGGGTGTTCTGACCAACTGGCTATTAATCGGAAGTTCCCAAGAAATCCTCCTTGGGTTTGATTAATTTGCGACAGCAGCTCATAGAACTCAGAGAAACATTCTACTTATTAGACTAATTGTTCAGTGTAAAGCAATACCAACTCAGGAACAGCCAGATGGAAGAGATGCGAAGGGGAAGGGTTGGGAAAGGGCTCAGAGCCACTCTCCTAGCACCTGTTCATGCTCACCAACCAGTGAGCCCTCTGAACCCAGTCCTTTTGGGGGCTCCATTTTTATGGAGGCTTCATTACATGCTCACGATTAAATTATCGGTCAGTGGAGATGGATTCAACCTCCAGCCCTTCTCTCTTTCTGGAAGGTGGGGGTGAGACTGAAAATTTCAACCGTCAAATCAGTTCCCTTGGTAACCAGCCCCAGTTTAAGGTTACCTAAGTCCTTTAAAAAAAATCACCTCATTAACATAATAAAAGATTGTTCTTAGGACAGGAACTAACAATGGTTTTAGGGGCTTTGTTCCAGGAATGGGTGGAAAGCCAAGTATATTTCTTATTATACGTGTAGGTCACAATATCAAAAGGATTAAGCAAAGTTAAGTACATTTCCTGTTTATAGTACCTCTTAGAGCCCCAAAAGTCCCCAGGAGAAAAAAAGGTGTGCAGTTTTTCTGAAAGTTATTTGACTAAGAGTCACTTGCTTCATAGAGCATCTTAGGGGACTAACTAGTATTATATTTCATGAACTACCCTTTGAGAAATGTGGATGAAATGGCATAAACAAATGCAGAGAGGTATGAGGTAGCTTGGAAGGCATGAGGACCAATCAGTAGGGAGGGACAAATATAGGAGACAGATAGCAGAGAGCACTGTGTCAACCAAAATCAAGAGGTAAACTGAGGCAAACTCAAATTACCAGAAATTAAGTTTATTAGAGAAAAACAGAGGAATTACAATATGGGTAATGCATGCTGTAGCGAGCTGTAGGTGTGTCCATTGATGGTTTGGGGTGGGCCGTATTTATGTTCAAGGAATGCAAAAAAGGGCAAATCCAGACAGAATCCAAGCAGTAAACTCTTTGGCTTGAGAATGTGTAGAGATTCTTGACAGACATTTACCGGTGAGCAGAGTTGGCTGGAGGCTGGCCGGCCCAAGATGGCTTAGTGGGACAGCTTGTCTTAGTCCCATGTGGTCTCTTATATCCATTAGACAAGTCTAGACTTGCACACGGTAGCTGTGGCAAGGATCCAACTGAACAGATAGAACAGTGTGAAGTCTCTTGCTGCTCAGGCTTGGAGGTTGCATAATGCCATGTTCATTGTGTACTGTTCCTCAAAGCAAATCACCAGCCTAGACAGATTTAAGGGTGGAGAAATATATTCCACCATTGATAGAGAAACTGCAACTAATTGCAACAGTTTTTGTAATCTACCAAAGGTCTCCTTTGTGGTTTTATTTGTTTCAAGGATTTGCTTTCATCCATTTGAAGTCCATCAAATAATTCTGTGCTTACAGGAGCACTCCTATGGAATTATTATATCAACCCTTTAATTTATGTCTGGGTCATTCCTTGGTCTTATTTCAGGTACCTAAATGCCCTGACGACAAACCCAGATCCTTTTACACATCTCTCATACACTGTCCAGAGAACTTATGCAAAGCAGACCTCAGAGTCACCGGGTAGATAAGCTAAGCTAGAATGATATCCCTGGATTCTGCAGCTCTTTGTCCTTTCTTGTCCTTTCCATTCTCACAACAATCCTGTGATATAGGCAGGGCAGATGTTCCTGTCCTTTTCCTGAGGTAGGAATTGAGGCTCGCAGAGTTTAGTGATTTCTGTGAGACCCACAACAATACAAGTGGTAAGTTTGGTATTTGAACCCAAGTTATGGGACTACAGATCCATCTCTTGATTTACTGTGCACATCATCTCTAGCTGGCTAGCTTGCTACAGGTTTATGTTAAGACCAATTTGATTTCCTCTCCTGATCATTAACAATCCAATATATTTCTCAAACTAGAACTTTGAGCCTTAGGTGATGGGGCCTGGTGGTGGCCTGGGCTAGAGACACCTGAACGAAAGACATAGTCAGTCATTGGGGAGATATAAGGGCTGGCCTGCTCTCTGAGTTGCCCTTTTCCTCCTTTCTTCAATTTTTCTTCGTCCTCGTAAACCATGGAATCTTTCAAGGTGAGTAGTGAGGGTAGTGTGTTGGGGAGGATGATGATGTCTCAATTTGAAAACAGTGAGGACACTGGTCTCATGTTGGCGTTCAGTCTGACAATGCCACCTGGTGCCTTCAGACTCTTGCTGTGGTGCTCAGAGCGCTGATGACCGCAGGTGTGGCAGCGGGGCAGTGGAGGGGGCACGAGCTCTTGAGTCAGATGCACCTGGGCTTGCCGCTTGTAAAGTAGGGCTAATTCTACTAACTATATAAGCTTATTGACTAAATAAAATAAGCTAATGTATTTAAACTTCTTCACAGAGAGTCAGTGCTAAATAATTTTGTATGTTCCCCACTTGAAGGATGCATTCATGTATAATAGAAATTTCTCTCTATAATTCTCCAATACCAGTTCAAGCTGCACATAAACCAGATGAACACATGAATTTTCTCTCCTTTTTTTACTTAAATGATTTCCTATTTCAACCTGAAGACAGTAATTAAATTTGACCTAATATATTAAATTAATACCTACTGCCTTAGGCACTGAGTTAGGCTCTAGGCTAGGCGTTGGGATAGACACATAACTATGACTGAAGTAAATCTCTGTTCCAGGCCTTTTCAGAGTCCAGGCTGTATTACAAGATAGACTATGACACAACAGAAGTAGAGAGCCCAACAAAGAACTATGAAAATATAACAAGAATAGAGATAATAATCTTAATATAGTATAAAGCATTTTGGAAGAGATTTCAGTAGAACTAAATGAATTAGTTGATTTTAAGAGGTGGTATGTGATGTTGGGGGAACAGATCAAAAGAGAAAGGGTGAAAGACAAAGACTAAAATTCAGGAAAATTAATATTTCTTGATAAGGCTGAATAAATGAGTCTTAATCTTCAAGGCCTTTATTATTATGGCTTTATCATCTATATATTAACAATTACCAAGTTTACATATATCTCCAGCTCAGATTTCTCTCTTGTATTCTACACTAGCATATCTAATTGCTTTCTCCATATCTGTATTTGAATTTCTACTAGACATCTCAAACTCAGCAAGTCCCAAATTGAACTCATCTTCCTGAACTATAGTAAGCTTTTCATACTCACAATATTTTTTATCTCAGTTAGTGACAACTTCTTCCTTCTAGTAGCTCATGCCAAAAATCTTGATATCATCTTTGACTATTTTTTTAAAAAATCCTGCATTTAATTAAATTCAAAAGCATACCTCAGCCTCAGGACTTTTGACCCAACTATTCCTTCTATCTAGAATGATCTCATAGGCCTCTCCATGGATAACTCTTTCACCTCTTTTGAATTCCCCTTACAGTGAGGCCTACCCTCATAACCCTCTTTGAAACTGTGACTTGCTCCTTTCCTCACCCATGTACTTCCTTTTCTCCTTACCCTAACATACATTTTTCTATTCTACTTGTTATATTCTACTATACCACATAATTTACTTTTTATAAATTTAAAATCTGTGTATATATGTGTGTGTGTTTTCCGTACATGCCAAGCATCTAAAACAATACCTGGTACTGAATAGGTACTCAATAAATATTTGATGAATAAATAAATACATTCTGGAATAATTTTTGCCCATTTAGCATCTCATACAAATCCCTGTCTTTGCTTATTCTAAGTTAAATACATACCATGTTTTGATTGGCAGCTCAATTTATTTTTGTAGGACAGTTCAATTTAGAAGATCATGATTGTTTATTAGCAATGTAAGTACAATACAAAAAACTATAACTAAGCTATTTTAAGGCTATAACAGTCACACAGCTACCCAGCTACACAAATTAATGTATACTTTTCCAGAATTCTGCACTGAGAAAGGGATATATCTCGGGAAAATGATCAAGTATGGAGCATACAATGCACATGAATTAACATTCATTTCTATTTGAATAGGCTTTCTGCTGCATAGTTTTGAGATAGAAACCTTTGCCTTTTGCTTTTCAAATCACTCTTTGCAAAGTTTTAACCTGACCTGCCATGTCCACTTACTTTAATGAAACATGAAGCTGCTTAAAATGAAATTTCTCATCTTCACATTCAGTTCCCCTGATTAATTTAGTGTTGGCATTTAAGCATGATTACATTCCCTTGGGAATCAGTGATGTTTTAGGCAATTTCATCTGTTTAATTTACATTTTGTTAAAAGACTTAGAAAGGCAACTGCTTTTTAAATCAAGATCCCCAAATGTCCATGCATCCTGATTATAGCTGATCTTTCTATTTTCATTATGCTTTCATGAGTTGAACTTATTAAAATATGAAAATAAAGGAAAGCAAATCCACCATGTCAAATAAAATGCACCACTGCTCTCCACTCCCCACACAAGAGACGCCTTTCCATCATGCCTCCATGCTTTTTAAATTAAATGTCAAGTTTTGCGCAGCTGCCTCAAGAGACTTGATCATGGGTGGGAAGATTTGCTTTGCCCTGCCCTGGGTTCTATTTGGCTTCGTGCTTATCGCTAGTAAGCCTATTATAAGGTTGGAACAACTAATATTATATTTTAATGTTGAACAGGTCAAGGTGATTTTTAACCAATATTCCATAATTGCTTTTTTCATCATCATCTATAATAAAAATAATGAGGATCTAAATTATTTTAAGAGGTCTTCCTTACAGATTTTTTTCTGTCCTTTTCAGCTGGTAATATAAACAACAGAACACAGAGAATCAGAATGTGTGTTTTAGAGCTGAAGGGATATTAGAGATTTTTATATTTTGTTATTTTTCCATTCCATCCCATCTCATCCCATTCTCTAACTGAGAGGGAGCTGACCACGGAAAGGTAAAGGGCAGAGAGGAAGAAGTGTCTTTCAGGCAGTGGTGTTGCTGGTGTTCCAGGGGTCAAGGACCCAAGGGACCGAGACTCACTGTGGGTTCTTCGCTTTGGGTAGAAAAGAATTCAAATGCAAACCAACGTAAAGTACAAGTGAGTGTTTATTTTTACTTAGAATCTTTAAATGATATTTTATTGATTAAGCAGTTACAGTCGTCCCAATTTTTCTCCCTTTCCCCCGCTCCACCCAGCACCTCCCACTCCCTCAGGCAGTCCCCGCACCATTGTTCATGTCCATGGGTGACATGTGTAGGTTCTTTACCTGCTCCACTTCCTACACTGTACTTTACATGCCCATGGCTGCTCTGTAACTACCTATTTGTACTTCTTAATCCCCTCACCTCTTCACCTATTCCCCAACACACATACCCCTCTGGCAACCATCAGAACTCTCTCTATATCCATGGTTCTGTCTCTGTTCTTGTTTGCTTAGTTTGTTTCTTAGGTTTAATTGTTGATAGATATGTATTCATTGCTATTTTATTCTTCCTAGTTTTGAACTTTTGTTAGATAAGTGCCTTTACCATTTCATATAATAATGGTTTGGTGGTGATGAATTCCTTTAGTTTTTTCCTTGTCTGGGAAGCTCTTTATCTGCCCTCCAATTCTAAATGAGGTCTTTGCTGGGTAAAGTAATCTTAGCTGTAGGTCCCCCCCTGCTTTTCATGACTTTGAATACTTCTCGCCAATCCCTTCCAGCCTGAAAAGTTTCTTTTGAGAAATTACAAGTGAGTTTATTAGTGAAGCAGTAAGACAGAGAATGAGCTACTCCACAGATAGAGCAGTTGCCCTTTAGCAGAATTTGCTTTCTTTATTGAGGTTTATTTAACGGTAGGGACATCCAATGAGGGGGAGGAATACTCGATCTTACGGGGAATGGAGCATAGACTTCATGGAGGAGCCCTGTTGGCTGTCCTTACATGGGCTTTCCATTTCTGATCATGGTGATTGAGGTGTGTCATTTAGTATGCTAATGTAATACAATGAGGATATCATGAGGCTAGGGGTTACTGTAAGGTGAAATTAGCCTCCATGTTGGATACAGCTGGTCTCTGCCAGATCTAACCCATAAATTCAGTGGGGGGTGGTCTCCCTTCTTGACAGCTCCTGTAGCTTTTATTGATTGCAGTTGTTTTGTCACTTACCCATCTCAGTAGGGCTCTGATTAGAGTAGCCCTTTTCACTTGTTTTCATTAATTTAACAAATCTGGAAATCCTTTATTGAGTGCTGTGTCCTATCCCTTGCTAGAAGTTGGACAAACAATAAAGAATAAGACACTAGTCCTGAATTTTAGTAATTGTGTTTAAAACCCTCTTGGCAGAGAAATATATATTTTTTCCAATCCTAGCTTTTTAAAAAATTTAATCTTTATTGTATTTTTTCCATTACCATTTAGTCCCCTTATATTCCCTCCGCAGTTGCCACACTGTTGTCCGTGTCCACAAGTCCTTCTTCCTTTTTGCTCAGTCCCTCCAACTCCTCACCTCTTCTTCCCCAGATGGCTGTCAGCCTGCTCTCCATCTATGGGTCTGCCCCCATTTTCCTTGTTAGTTCAGTTTGTTCACTAGATTCCACATAAGTGAAATCATAGGGTATTTGTCCTTCTCTGACCGGCTTGTTGCACTTAGCATAAAGCTCTCGAGGTCCATACATTCTGTCGCATGAACCCAAACTTTAAATGGGTGCCTTCTTTGTGCAGTGCCACGCTTCTATTCTGAGTAACACTTTAAACATTCCCTAAGTACCACTAACGAAACGTATTAACATTTATTTATTTTTTATTTGTTGTTTGTTGAACTTACTGGCTTTCATTAACTTTTCTGTGCAATAGGGAGATATACTCCAGACATTTTTTCAGGTAATAATTTGAGGTGCCCCCAGAAATGTCCAGGCATAGACACCACAGTAGATAACCATTCCATCTTGAGAACTGTAGTCTTTTGCTAGGTTGTTTCATAACTGAGTGTTAAGCCCTGCAGGGTTCTAAGTTTCTGAATATGGACTATCCCCACACTTGTTTTATTTTGTTTGGTTTGCTCATACAGATTTATTTTCACCTTGGTTTTTAGTACTAATTTTGATTCTATGCTAGGACTTGGTTTGAGCTGACTTCACCTCTTCCTGACTTCACAGTAGCTCCAAGGTATTTGAACTTCTCATGCCAAATGTCAGTTGTCTACACTTGGGTTATATTGGCTTAAAGCTTAGTACTAATAAGGCTCTTACGTTGTCTGAACAATTAATATTGTATTTTTCATTGTCCAGATAGTCTTCAGCTCTGATAAGAAGAGTGAAAATATCTATTATTTAAAAGGTCTATTGAGTAGTATTTTTATTCTTTTTATTTGGTGGTATTAGTTGCACTCTGTGTAAACAGCAAATTCTAAAGTTTTCAGTGTGAAAATCTCAGAGGCACATATGGTGGCTCATGGGTTATTTTGGTCTGAGAGGTTAGGGTTAACTACAGAGTTATAGGCACATAGTTCTCCATAAGATTGCCCTTACTTCTGACACCAAAGGCAAATCCAAGAGTTCAGAGTAGTTCTCAAAACTCCCCTCAGGGTAGATCATTTGCCAGAAAGTCTCACAGAACTGAGTGAAAACTGTTATACTCACAGCGATGGTTTATTACAGGGATTAAGTTCAGCCCAAGGAAAAATGGCCTAGAGCAGCGTCCATAAGTCCAAACTGAAGTTTCCATAGTTACTCTCCTGGCAATTGTGTTACTCTGCTGGCAGTGATGTGTGACAGTATGCATGGAGTATTGCCAACCAGGGAAGCTCACACAAGCCCTGGTATTCATATTGGGGCTCCACTA
>PVKM010027484.1:0-18543 GCA_004027735.1 Carollia perspicillata
TCCTAACGCTACGGTGCCCCTCAATATAAAAAGAGATTGACTACTTTCTATCACCTAATTCATGGTAAGACTGCTTTTGGGAAACATGAAGTTAATCTTAATGTCTAGATACAGATATTTAACAGGTAGCACATATTTTCTAGGAAAATTATTATGCTAAGCCTTTTACAAAAATAAACACAAATATTCCAAAAATATCAATTTTTATATTCATAAATAACTTCTGGGAGACTTTTGAACCTCTCAGTTTTACACTGGTGAAAACTGAGGCTTATAAAGGAAAAGTAATTTTCCCAAGGTGCCCAAATATATCCGTGGGAAATTCAGTCTAGGGCACTTTCTCCAGAATCATTGCTTTGTTATCTTGTCTTGCTATTGCTACTCAGGGACAAATCCACTTATGCTGATGAGAGTTAAGTCATTTCTAAAATATTCCCAGAAATAGTGCGGATTTATTTTAATCCTTAACTCAATACACGGCAAGAATGGAGATGAGGAATAGTCACCAGAAGCAAGTTTAGTATCGTGATTGATGTCAGATTAGTATTAGGCTACTAAGGGCCTTATTAGAATTATGTAGAGTATAGCTGACAATATAATGCATGTTGTTTTACAATTGTTCTTTATCACTGGATTTCTTATAATCCTCAGAGCAGGTATATATTTTTTTTCCAAAACAGAGAAATGTAGATAGAAAGTGTGGTAATGATCTGAAACTAAACATAACATTGAAACTTCGAAAGTCACAATTTGGTTCTGGCTTGAACTTGTTCTTTAATTA
The DNA here is from genome assembly GCA_004027735.1 of Carollia perspicillata. NCBI lineage: Eukaryota > Metazoa > Chordata > Mammalia > Chiroptera > Phyllostomidae > Carollia > Carollia perspicillata. The sequence goes on from PVKM010027484.1 coordinate 782, forward strand.
GACCAGAAAATGTACACTAAAAATTAACATGGAGTGTGTCACTTATTTTTTAATGTTTGGTTTATGTTTTTGGGTTTTTTGTTAGTTTGTTATATTTTGGGGGCAGAGGTTACTGCAAAATTACACTGTGAGGAAATGAAATTCATTTCCAGAGCTGGCAAAGTAGTGGTCTGTGGGAACTTTATGACGAATTCAAGCTTGGTTTTCACTTTCCTCATCAGTTTCAAGCAGCCTTGTCCCCTTGCTATTCACAAAATTGGCCTTGATTTGTTTTTCTCTTGCCTTATTTATGAGGTTCTCACATTTTTTTTGAAAAATATGTGTTCTACCAACTATTTAATCGCCTACTCAAGACAAACCTGACCTCTGATGTCTCCTCTGATTTATCATGACTCAGCCCCAGCTCTCCCCTAGTCCGTCTATTACCATATCCTCAAAACTGCTGCATTGGCTTGGAAGCCTAAAATTATTTTGTATGTATTTATTTGATATAACTTAGTACATGAATTTTTATTGCTATCTGCTGAATTACACACCTTTATTCAGGCACTTCAGTAGTCCTTAGGAAATGCTGTTTTTGAGAATGATTTAGAAACAAAATCAGAAGAGCTACTGTTATATCAGGCATTGTCCTAGATCTTCTATTATTTTTATTATTTTCAAGCCTACTTAGTAAAATCACAGTTCATTTGCCTCACTTCATAGTTTACAAACTAAAACATGTTCATGTATATATGTTCCTCTTGATCTTAACTGAATTTCTGGAAAATAACACAAGCATATGTTGTGTTTTTCCAGTTTCAGAGTTTATGAGATCAAAATAAAGAAAAATGCAAATTGACTGTTCCAAAACTACATACATTTTGAGTTGTAAAAATGGCACTAGAAATCAAACATTTCAATGACAAGCTTAGCCTACTGTCCTTGTAATTCATCTGTATGTTCTCTACTTTTGAAGGTATGATGCCATGATATATTTACCTGTTACTAAGTTTATAAAATATTAAAAAAAACATTTAAACATGGTCTTGTCTTTTAAAAGATCACTCTTGTGAACCAATATCATGCCTGTATTTTGTAGATATTATGCATTTGAAGCAGTAAAAATGACATCAATAAATTCAAATGACTCCACTTTCATTATGGATTGTAGACTACTTCATTAGAGGCCAACCACTCCGTGGACTGCAAAATAATTTCATTAGAATGTCAAACCTCTTGCCAGTGTTTTCATCCTTCAATTATTTCTATTTGGAGTAGATATAACCCAGCCACTCAGCTTTAATACTAATCCACTGCGTTCTCCTAAGGGTGAAACTGAGATGTGAAAAAAACTTTTACTCTGCAAAATGGCCCTTAGGTAAATATGATCAAAAAGAACTGACATCATTTGATCACAAAGCAGCACAAATAATTTACAAACAGTTGCACTGACAAGTACATTTACCATTTCTCACCTTCAGTTTTCCACTTGTATTGAAAGGCATAATATATGGAATATTCTATATTGAAAAATGATATTCTCAAGAAAGATAATCTGAACACTTTTTTCTTTTTTTACAAACTACATCATCATTCAGTTTATAATATTCTTTTTTACTTTTGTTTATTCTATTATAGTTGCCCCAAATTTTCACCTTTGCCCTCTTTTGTCTAGCCCACTCTTCCTGGCTCCTATGGTCCATCCCCACATCCTTGTCCAGTCCCATACTTGTTCTTTGATGAATCCTTTCTCCTTCTTTCACTATTCCCCTCCTCCCTTCTTTCCTCTGGCAGCTGTCAGTCTGTTCCCTGTTTCCATGTCCATGGTTCTGTTTTGCTCATTAGTTTATTCTATTCATTAAATTCCTCCTATAAGTTAGATCATGTGGTGTTTGTTTTTCACTAACTGGCTTATTTCACTTAGCATAAATAGTCTCCAGTTCCATCCATGTTGTTGCAAAGGGTAGGAAGTCCTTCTTCCTTCCTTCTGCTGCATAGTATTCCATTGTGTCAAATGTATCATAGTTTTTTAATCCATTCATCTAGTGATGGGCAATCAGGCTGTTTCTAGCACTTGGCTATTGTATATTGCACTGCTATGAACATAGGGGTGCACAGATTCTTGTGAATTGGTGTTTCGATATTCTTAGGCTATAATCTGAGCAGTGGAATTGCTAGGTCAAAAGGTAGTTTCATTTTTCATTTTTTGAGTGAATTCCATACTGTTTTCCACAGTGGCTACACCAGTTTGAATTCCCACCAACGCTGAACCCTTTTTTCAAGAAATTCCCCAAAGGCTTGGAAACTGCAACATTAATTTTTACAAGAGTCAGTTATCTTATGGAATGGCAAGCCCTTGCTTTGTTAAGGCCAATGGTTTTATATTAGAAAGATTATAGCATTTGGCAGCAGGAGGAGGGTTCTGCCATTCGGGCACTGAGATTTATAAGTGTTCCAGGTCTGAAACACAAAGAGAAACACAAAAGGAAATCAAATATATGGCACCTATTCTCAAAGAGTTTGACCTAATTGATGAATTAATATTATATGTAGGCATAGAATTATCAATAGGCTAGAAAAATGCAAAATAGATATTACAGAATTTCGGATAAAGGAAAAATTACCTCAATATTAGGAAATGTGGAAAATCTTTGTGAACAAGACAGTTATTTGGAGGGCTTATGTATACATATGCTTTTAACTTATACATAAAAAAGAGAATTCTGGATAAAGAGGACTAAACAAGTACAGGGATGGGAACAACTAATTATGGGCCATACTTGGAAGAAACCATGGATGTCAGTCTGGCTGGCAGTATGGCGACATAAGAAGGTGATTGAGAATTCAAGGAGGGGAAATTATTTGGGACATTAAACTCAATAGAAATAATTAGTGCAAGACTACAAAGTTAGATTTTATTGTAGAAACTAAGAATCTAGTGGAGGTATTAAATAGAACCAGAATTCACCTTAGAAAAATTTTGTCTGGCATCAACTTATACATTTGTTTAAATGAGTTAGAGGCTGAAAATAAGGAAACTATCTTTGAGCTACCACACTTTTTTTAAAGTTTTCATCCAAGGACATGCTTATTGATTTTAGAGAGAGTGGAAGGGAGGGAGAGAGAGAAGGAGAGAAACACCATTTGGTCGCCTCTTCATGCATCCTGACTGGGACCAAACCCGCAACCCAGGCATTCAAAATCGAAGTCTCATTGAGCATCTCCTGCTTAATAGTTAGAGAAACAAAGTGTGATCATGAATTTTACAATCAGTTCTCGTTTCTTCAAGTTTAAAACCAATATAAACATGGTTTTAAAATGCAAGAACTCATTTTGTGCCCATGTGACTGTCTTGGGAAATTACTGGAAGATGAACTTCAAGCAACCAAGAAATGACTTGGGAAATTATATTGAAGGACTAGCAGTGATAATTGAATGTATTTATATATAGGGTAAACATTAAAACAAATATGAATATTAGAGTCACAGAGAGATTGCAAATGTTACATCCTCTAACCATGCAGATGTGGTCAAGTTAAAACAAACTAGCTGAATGGTGACTACTGTCAGTAATACGGTACTGCATGGCCGAAAGTCACCAAGTGAATAAATCATAAGAATTCTCACCAGAAGAAAATATTTTTTGGTAAATTTGTATGGTAATGGATGGTAACTAAGCTTATTTTGATCATCTGTAGTGCATAGAAATATCCAATCATTATGTTGTACCCTTAAAACTAATATAATGTTATATGTTATTTATACTTCAATAAAATAAAATAAATAAATGACATCTCTAAAATTCTAGAAGAAATTTAGGGAAAAAATAGGAGACATAATTAAAAGGCTCCACTGAAAATTGAAAAAAACAAAAAACACAACAAATGTAAGATTCTGCTAAATTTCCTTCTAGCCTTTTTTATTCTTAAATTTGCTATTATTCCCTTCTAAACTTTTTATGTTGATGGCATGAACATCTTTGTGTGCCAAAAGTGACTTCTTGATTTTGAATCATTTTATTGAAATTGACTTTCAGATGGTAAGATTTTCCAAATTAAAGAAAACAAACATTAAAAAAAAATTAAATGTTAGCTCAAGGAGAAACAAAGACAATGGAATGTAGAGCGAGTTCATGGACTGGCTCAATTATAGGATACTGAAAGTCAATTGACATCACTGAGTTGGAACACCAAGTTGAAATAACAGAAGAAAGGAAATACCAACATGTATGTGTGAGCATTTCCTTGTCCTGGGTATTGCACAAGAGTATGCTAGCAATACCTAGAATTTTTGGAGGAATTGAGCAGTTGGGATTCATATGTAGTAACAAAAATTCATTCATAAAAGGAAATAAACCTCTGCTACATTCACCAAAATATTTCTCTACATTCAAGTTTGCATTTATCCATTTCAAATTTGTATAACATTTAAAACTATAATTATGTATTTTAAACCTATAGGTTATATGTGTATATATTGTGCATATGTCAACTCCAACAATTGCATTATAACACGTCTTGTTTGCAGTGAGAGCTATTCAAATTTACCTCTAAAACTTTCTTGTGTGTCTTTTTAGGACCTGTGTGCAAATTGTCTTCTACATGTAAGATTAGAATTACTAGGTCAAAAGATATGTCTATGTTCAAATACGAAACAGTTTCCTAACATTTTGACAGTTGTTTTAAAACCATATTTAACTACACTTTTGTTCAGTTTTATGATAATAGCTAAAATATGCAATTAAAATAGCAAACTTTCATTGACTACTAACTGTATGCTGAATATAGTGATGTGAAACTGATTAAAATACGGTGTCTTCAAGAAGGTCACAGATTTGTTACAATTAATGGAATCACAGTAATGGATTCAGGTTGCATATATCATTGACGTGTTTTATGTTACTAAAACAGCTTTTTATTTCAAGATTTCAAGCAGTAGATGGCTATATCCACTAGTACTAGGAATTTCAGAATGAATGAAAATTAATTTTAAAAAATTGATCCAGGTTCCCACAATGCACAAACCATACTGCATCATAGTATTCCACTTATATTTAAATTCTTCCATCTTTATTCAATTGCTTGTTTTAAGAAAATAAAGAAAACAATGAATAAGTAATAGTTATGCTATTATTTGATAGATTCACAGATAAATATCGCTGGATAGAAGACAGATAATGCACTTGCAGAGCAAATAAGAACACACAAATAATACATCTGAAAATCAAAGCTTTATCTTCTATACCACTACTTCTTCATTATCATATTTCATCTTGAGAGCTACTTATCTAAGCCTTGAACATAATTTATAAATTAATTAAACTCACACAAATTTTAATAGTTTACTTTGTTTTCATAGCCTTCACTTGGACACACATCTCATCCCAAGCATTGCCAAATACATGCACATGTCCAGATAAAATGATATTACACTGAGGCATGATTTCACGTATTCTCACCTGTACGTAAGAGATTTGCATTTGCTTTAGACCTGTCATCTATTAGGACCTGAGATTTTGAATATTTAGGTGATTGTTATAAAGAATAATTACTTTTATTTTATTTTTATCTTTATGCTATTAATGCTATCCTCACTGTTCCCTCCTTGGCCCACCTACACCCAGGCCCTGCTGCCCGCCACCCTCAGGGCATCACCACACCGTCCTCTGTGTCTACAGGTCATGCATGTATGTTCTTTTGCTAATCCTTCACCTTCTCCCGTCCTGTCCCCTCCTTTCCTACAGCTACCTGTTCCATGTATCTATGCCTCTGTTTCTACTTTGTTTGTTAGTTTAGTGTGTTCATTCGAGTTCACATGCAATTGAAATCATATGCTTTTTGCCTATTTCACTTAGTATAATACTCTCCAAGGGTAGGAGTTCCTTCTTTTTTACTGCCACATGGCATTGCATTGTATACATGCATCACAGCTTTTTTATCTGCTCATCCACTGGTGGGAACTCAGGTTGCTTCCACTTCTGGGCTATTGTAAATAATGATGCTATGAACACAAGGGTGCATATAATCTTTTCAATGAGTGTTTCAATCTCCTTAGCATATATTCCTATGAGTGGGATTACCAAGTCAAAAGGCAGTTCCACTTTTAATTCTTTGAGGAAACTCCATACTATTTTTCATAGTGACCGCCCCAGTCTGCATTCCCACCGTGCACTATGGTTCCCTTTTCTCCACATCCTCTCCAGCACTTGTTTGTTGATTTATTGATGGAGAAGTGGGGACAGACTGGTTGGCAGAATCCAGGAATACAGAGCAGTGTACTTGTGAAGTACAATGTACCTGAAATAATAAATTTCACCCAAGAACACAGCCAGCCATGGTATTACACAAGGGAGACTCATGGAAATAAATAACTGAATCCATGTTTCTCCCTTACTTTGATATTCTTCCAGGGTGTCTTATTCTAGTCTGGTTTCTCTGATAAATGACCCCAGACAGGGTGGTTTATAAACTACAGAAATTTATTGCCCACAGTTCTGGAGTCTGGGAAGTCTGCGACCAGGGCATCAGTGAATCTGGCGTCTGCTTAGAGCCCCTTCCTGGTTCATAGACAGTCATCTCCGTGCTGTTTCTTCGCATGGAGAGAGAAATAACAGGTCTGCTCCACTGCCCTGAGCTAATCCCCTGCAAAGGCCCGTTTCTTAATAACATCACACTGAGGACTAGATTTTAACGTATGAATCTAGTGGGGGCACAACCATTCCGTCTATAGCATTGTGCCTTTTCACCCCCCCAAAATCATGCCCTTCTCACACACTAACTACATCCATTTGAGCAGAATAGCCCTTAAAGTCCTAACTCATTCTACCATCAATGCAAAATCTAAAATCCAAAGTTTCTAAATATCATCTACATCAGATATGTGTGAGACCAAGGATTCATCCAAATTCCTCTCCACCTGTGAGTCTGTGAATCCAAACAAGTTACGTGCTTCCCAAACGCAATTGTGTAGCAGGTATAGGGTAGACATTTTTGTACCCAAAGGGTTAAAGTAAATAGGAAAAAAATTAAGGAATTAAAGATCCCAGATAAATTCAGAATGTAATGATACAAGCAGCATTTAACTTTCAGTTTCAAGAGTAATCCTCTTTGGATGCTCTGCCTTGCTGGGCCACCATGGTTGTCTCACCTTGTCTCTCAGTAACTGGAGTTTTCTTCCTGGAATTGTCCCAGATGAGAGTTCTGCCTCAGCTGCTTTTCTTGCCTGGGGTCTGACACCTGCAGTTCTCCATGCTGGAATGATGTTCCGATGGCCAGGTGCCTCTTTTTAAATGGACTCTCTGCAGGCACCCTACCCTCTGCAATCTTGGAAAAGGTAGCCATGCCCCCTGACTCTGCTTGTATACATCACGTGGTGGCAGAGAATGGGCACAGACACAGTTAAAGTTTACAGCATGCTTCCTCGGGGGGCCGACTACTGTGCCTAGACTGCCCTGAAGCCTGTAGCATATCTGGGCAGCTGAGGAGTTGCCCAAGGTGCTGGGAGGGGAGACTTCCATGTGAGGTGGGGACAGCAGGACCAATTGATGTTCCTGGAGTCCCAGATGATGTCCCAAACCCCCACCCCTTTGAAATCACTCTGCCCATGGGACCCGGCACTCCCAGCTTGTGATAGTGAGGGCAGCCCTCATGACGTCTGAATGGCCTTCAGTGTCCTTCTTCCTCTGCCTTGAACAGTACTTCCTGGCTTTTGTTGAGATGGCTGACTAATGTCCTCACTGAATGGCCACAACCTTAGATTTCTCTCCCACATGGACTTTCTCTTTCCTTTCAACATGAATAGGCTGATGATTTCCCAAGTCTTTCAGTTCTGGATCTTTTTTGGTGAATGATTTTCACATTTCACTGTAAGTCAGGAAAGACCAGGTCACTCTTTGAACAGCTTGCTTAAAGATATTCTTGGACAAACATCCAATTTAATTATTTTTTGCACTTTTTACCATCCACCAAAACAGGATATGGACACGGTTTAGCCATTTTTGTTTTTCACTGTATCACAAAGCTCCCCTTCTCTCCATTGTCTAGTAACAGGCTTCTCATTTCTGTCTAAGAGCTTATCAGAATGGCCATATTCCTACCAACATCCTATTTAGAATTACTTAAGTATTTTCTAAGATTGGGGCTTTCTCTACAGCTGTTCTCTTTTCTTTCTGAGCCTTTACCAAACGCACCTTCGAAGTTGTGTTCATCAGGTTCTAGCACGTGCCTCATCACAGCTTCATCTTCTACCAACAGATCCAAAGTCACTTCCACATTGTTAAGTATTTATTACAGTAGCACACCAACTTCTTTCCATTAGTTTCTGTCTTAGTCTGCCCAGGCTTCCAAACAAATTGTCCATAGAGTAGGTGGCTTATAAACGTCAGAAATTTACTTCCAGAGCTCTGAAGGCGAAGTCCAAAATAATATGCCTAACAGATTTTGGGTCTGGTGAGAGTCCATTTCCTGGTTCAAGGACAGCTTTCTCTCCATTGTGTTCAAAGAAGGGCAGAGGTAACTCTCTGGAATCTCTTTGGTAAGGTCATTATTCCCATTCTTGAAGTCTCTGCCCTGAAGATCTAATTACTTCCCAAAGGCCCTACCTCCTAATATCATATATTTGGATATTAGTTTCCAACCTGGACATTTGGGGAGAGGGGACACAAACAATCATTAGAGAAGGGCTCCCCATTGACCAAAGCAAACTGAAAACCAGATATTAAGGGTGGTAGTTGTCATAGCCCATATAGGTCAGCCTCTTAATACACAGGAAATGATGGAGGAGAATTAAACAACAGATCCCAGAAGCAAAAAGAAAACATAATGGCACACTGCTTTTAATGAAAATGTATCCCTGGCTGGTGTGGCTCAGTGGATTGGCTGCCAGCCTGTGGACCAAAGGGCTGCTAGTTCAATTCCCAGTCAGGGAACATGCCTGGATTGCAGACCAGCTCCTCAGTGCAGGGCGCATAAGAGGCATTGATGTTTCTCCCTATCTCTCTTCCATTCCTTTCACTCTGTCTAAAAATAAGTAAATAAAATATTTTAAAAATGTAATTGATCAGTTCAATCAATACAATTCGATTTTAGATATTTATTAAATGTTAACAATATGCAAGTTATTCAAGTTATTGGGTTAGACCAAAGGAAATACAAACATGGTATTGTTGCTTTTAAGAAGTAAGAGATGTATGAAGGAAATGCAATGAATATAAGTATTCTAACAAAACTGGAGATGTAAAGATGCTACATAAACAGCTTGTGAAATAATCGACAACACACAAACGCACACACGCACACACACAAAGGCGTTCCTGGTGCACAGATGCGATGGATGCAATGGCGCTGGGCCTCACTCAGTTGGTGCTGAGTTGCCCACGACACCTGTGCTCCGGCAGTAGAAACACAAGTGCGTTGGGCTCGCCAGGAAACCCAGTGCCCACAGCGATCTCCAGGACAACCAGAGGACCTTCGCGAGAACGGCCCCAGTGTGCCCGCTGCAGTCTGGAGCGCTCCCTAATGTTTCTTCATTACCACGACGAGAACATTCTGAGATGTTTACATTTACAAATATTTGCATTCTCTGAAGTCACTTTTATAATATATACACATAAGTAAATACATACATGAATAAATAAAACAAATGTAAAATGATGATTTGAACCCTCCCACATTTCTTTGATATTGGACCTTTTTAAAATTTCGATTTAGGTAAGGCTGTATGAGGCTTGAGTATAATTCAGTTTGCCAATATTTTCTTTACAATGTCCCTGTGACGTTTACAACTAAAATATTGATACTTTTAATTAAGTATATTTTATAAAACATGATATTTTAATCTGTGAATTGCTTTGTGAATCATTTATTTCCATGTAATCAGACATGTTTTAGAATCATCACAATATGGAGGTAAAAATATATAAATTAAACTGAATTTTGGGAAAAAATGGAAAGGAAAAGGCTTGTAAAAATAGCTGATGAGATTAATAATGATCAATTAATGTTTCAAACTTGATAAGGTAACATAACTGCCATTTATTGTAGTTTTATTATCAACTCATAATATCTTTAGGCTCTTCTCAAGAAAAATTTCTGCTTTTTTAAAAAATATCTTATTACGCTAAATATACTCAAAACAATACATTTATAAGAGGAGTTAGGAGTTCAAACCTCCTTTGTAAAGCTGACCTACATACGGGGTGAGGCAATGGCAGGTTGACAATTGTTCAGATGGAAAATAATGCAATAATTAATAAATAATGCAAGAATAAATTCTTTGTTTTGTGCACCCCACCCTGTGTTTGGGTCAATATATTTTGCAGGGGTTTCTTTGAAGAGGACAATACTTTAGAAAACTGAATTTACCTACTTTTGGTGTCAAACATTAATATCAATAATTAAAATGTTAAAAAGCATTTCATATAAATGTTCTTTAGAAACTTGCTCAAGCATAAAGAAATGAAAGGAAAAGTTTTACTTTGAGATGTCAATTATAGATTCTATTGAAAATACTGCATAGCTTATTAAAATATTCAAAACCTCATTTAAGTTGATATTATTATATAAGATGCCATTAAAATTACTAATTCTCCTGGTAGTCAATGTCCAATGGAAGAATGGAGAAGCTCAACATTTAAAGAATCTTTTAAATTACTGCCAATCTTCGAAATAAAGACTTTTAATTATTTTGGCACACCCTAATTTATCATTCAATACAGAAAATAAAATGATCTGAATAATACAACTGGTTCTAAAATATCTGGATATATATAGAGAGAATATGAAATATAAGAGGTAGAAGTTGCTACGAGTTTTTTTTTTTCTTTTTCACCAATAACTTTATTGATTTGGATATCTTGAATATATCAGCTGTTAGGAGTTTTAAAACTAATGTTAATAAGGAATCTCAAAAAAATTGGGGGATTGTCTCTCAATAACTCCCAAGTAACTTTACCTCTGGTTTCTTAATCTTCAAAGTATAAATGATGCTATTCTATAGGTTATTGTGAGTTTAAAATGAGAAAATTATGGATGAAAACACTTGAAAGCTATAGAAGCAAACCATAAGATTTCTTTTCAGTGGCAATTGGTAAGTGAGCATAGTGTTATATGATAGGATAATTTTATAGATTAAATAAGATAACTTAATAAAGTAAATAACAGTGTATCTGACATATTTTAAACACTAAAAGAAAAATAAACATCATAGCAAATAACATACCACTTTAAACTTATATCATTTTATTAAGACAAACATCATATGGAAATACAACACATTCTGTTTAATGAATGTAGAATATATTGTCTGAAATGTATTCTTTAGTTTTATTATGCATTTCCTATTCCAAACCTAAAAAATAATAGTAAAACATCCACAAGCACCTTGGCCTGGAATTTGTTTCTGGCCAGCCCTTTGTCTTTGTCCTCATGTCTTTGCTCTCTGCCACAGAAAGATTAGCACAGGCTGCTTCTCCTTTAAAAGAGTCTACTGCCCACTCCGGGCCAGCATTTAACAACTATCTGGTGGCTGACATGCCTTATATTCCATTAAAAAATGTAATAAAAATGGTTATAACAGGAAAGAAACGAAATGTGAATCTTAGTGTTGTCTTAACTGTATGCTTGAAAACATTCTTTTTTAAACGAATAGCGAGAGGGTTGGCAAGCAGGGACTAAGGTGAAGGCGTAGGTAGGGAGAGACTTGCTTTCTCTTTCTGCATAAATGAAATACGAACACGCCAATAAATTGAAATAGAAGATTTGGAGAAGTTATATAATTGTATGAGAGAATATTACATATATAGAGCAGAAAACATGTAATTGATTTAGTGTAGCTCATTCCCTCAAAGCTGAAAGGCTTTTTACACATTGCCTAATGTGAAGCGTGAAGAGGTTTGTTTAAAAAAAACAGATTTCTGTTACATCTTCACCATGCTAACACCGATTTTCATCATGGCTCTCTATTCACTAACTTCAAAATCGGGTCCCAGCTGAATCAGTCTTCCCTTTCCCTTTCCTGGTGGGAGAGCATTTTTAAAACGGGATGAAAATCAGCTCGAAATTGGTCAAGTGCAAAACCCAGTCATAAAGGTACCGAGTGAAGAATTTGATAAAGCCAGGTGGTTTTGAAATTAGTAGAAAGGAGAGATGACAAAGTGACAGATGAAGACAGAAAAGGTTAGAAAAGAAGTCTGTCTGAGCTTCCTCACGCAGGGTCAGAGTGACTTTTTAATGCCGTGATAAACAGGAATTGGGAAATAAAATGAGGTTAAATCACAAGGAAAAAGATAACCTTGACACATTTGCCCCATTTCTGTGCCTCATTTCATGTCTATCAGAGCCAGTATAAATGGCAATTACAGATGTTTTGCTGGATATTTTTTTCTTTTGTGAGAAGTAAGAAAGGGAGTGAATATGAATAACTGCATTGAACAGAAATAAAACTGATAGATTTTGAGCAAGATATTAAGTCATGTTAAGCTTAATACCTTCTGAAGAAATTTTAGTGGTATAATTCATTAAATAAGAGAGCTCATATTAGTGTTACAACTGTGGACATCTTTAATATCTGAGGAAATCATAGTAATGGAAGTATTTGATGTTCCGTAAAAGAGCTGGTGTCCATTATATCACACCCTTACTTCATTGAGAAAACCTGGAATATACTACTTACTGAAAATGTGCAAATAAAGATTTAATTCACTCTAAAAATGATTTTTTGAGAGTTGTAATTGATACAAGATTGTAAAGCATGTTAATATGTTATGGGTTTTTATTATAATTTGTATACATTAATAAGGGGAAATAATCACTATTTAATCTTCTAAAGTTTAAATTGTTCACTTAACTATGTCTTAACACTGTACCTGTGTTGTGCTAGGTCTGTGGTTAAATAATGGGTTGATCAAAAAGTTTATTTGTTTTTTTTTTCATAAGATGGCTCTGGTAGTGCTTAGCCGTCTTTAAGTTAATTTGAACAACTTTGTTAGATTATGTTGTGTCAGCTGTCATATCACTGTGGTATCAGCGTGCATTAAAAAATTATCAAAATTGGTGAATTTTTGTGTAGTCATTTTAATACTGGAGATGGAAGAAAACACGCAACATTTCCAGCATATTCTGATTTATTATTTCACAAAAAATTAAAAGTGCAACTGAAACACAAGCAAAGATCCATGCAGCGTGTGGAGAAGGTGCTGTAACTGATCAGATGTGTCAAAAATGTTTGCTAAGTTTCTTGTTGGAGATTTTTCGCTGGAGGATGCTCCATGGCCAGGAAGACCAGTTGAGGTTGTTAATGATCAAATTGAAACATTACTTGTGAACAGTCAATGTTACCCTGTTACAGAAAACTCCCCTGCCCCTGGGGGTCTTGTTACTCAATGGTTCTCTTTGCCCACTGCCAATATCAACTGTGGCTCTCAAAGCCAGAGTTTGGTAAAAAGGAAAGGAACTAGTCATTCAAAAGTTATACAGGTTCAGAATAACGGTGGAATGTCTCTGTTAAATCGCAATGTCCCTTTAAAACACACACAAACACACACACACAGTCCTGCCTCTCTTTGTCAAATAAGGCCAGCCATGTGTACCATAGCTCAGAAAAAGAAATAGAAGTCCTCAGCTCGGCCAGACTCCAGTTCTTAATCCAAAACCACATCCTTGGGGTGGGTGGGTGGGAGTCCTTCTGCATTGTTTCAAACTGTGTGGTCCAGAGAGAGAGCTCTGCAAGTCTCCTACATCTTGCTTTCCAAGCCATGTGGTCAAGGGAACCCCTCTTTCCATTCCCAAACCACATGGGGAAGCCCCCACCATGGCTGCCATGCTGGGGTTTAAATTCCCCAGGCAGATCTTCTGTAACCACTCAAAATATTCTGGAAGACTAAAATTCCCACAGAAACTGAAAATAATCTGTCAACGACAATGCACGAAACAAGGCAACAGCCCAGCATGGGAAGCCATGCACATTTACAATCCACCCTCGCCTCGAATGACTTTAAAATAAGCCACAAATTGTCACTGAGGCTATCGACGTACTGCACAGTACGGCTCCTGAGTGATATGCTCTTTGCTTAGTCTTTCATCTTTATTATATTATGGACACTCCCAAATCACTGGCCACACTTGCTTGCTGTCAAATACTAGAGTGGGCCAGGACTGTTCCCTTGATCGGAGCTTTGGTACCTGCTATTCCTTTACACTGAAATTAATTCTTTACAATGTTTTCCAAAGGTAGCTCTTTCTTCTCTTCTGGGTGTCATCATTGATGGCAACTTTCAGAAAAATTTCTCTGACTTAGTAATTAAACCAGCCTCTCTGCCTAGTATTTAGTAAGGTTGCATCCTTTTTATCTATATTGTAATTCCTCATTCGCTGGTCTCCTTACTTGGCTGCCGTCCCCACTGGAAGAGGGATATTATGAAGGCAGAAAATGCATTTGTGACTTTGTCAGGCCCTTCTCAGTCCCTAGCAGAGTATCCAGCTGCCCTAGATTCCTCACATGTAAAATAGGGTCAGCTTATAATATGAGGGTGGTTTTGTAAATTACATGAGAAAAATGCATCCAAATATTTTTATTAATTTTTTTATTGTTATTCTATTACAGTTGTCCCAATTTCCCCCCTTTGCCCTCCTCCACCCAGCCCAGCATCTGCTCCCACAGTCAATTCCCAAAAATGTCTGACTCTACTGGTCACTAAAAATATTAGTTATATATTTTTTCACAACCTAAATCTTCTACATGTTGTAAATGTTTGGCTACAAAAGAAAAGGAGCATTGTGTTTCAAATACATTTGCTATATACAGACACAAAATTTTTACAGTTCGTATATAATGGATACAAATGATATAATTTCCATACTTAATGGACAGTATGTACATATAAATATACACTAATAATCAGTGATATACATAGCAGAAATTACATATCTATCGAAATGCTAAATGTGGCTTTCTATGACTCGAATAAATTTTTTTACATATCATCAAATAAACAATAAATGAATGAAATAAGCACAAATATTTCTGACTTTCTCCCCTACCTCCTCCGTGTATGTGCACATTCAAGTTAATGAAATTGTCTTGTATAGAGACCATTGGTCTCTATAAATAAAACTGGCTTTAATGTAATATAAACTTGTGCATTAAAATATGCTAATGAACAAATGTAAAGTAAAAAAGAAAATAGTGTGTCTTTTACTAAATTTCCAATTTCAGGCCAATGTGTATTTTTCTCATTATTAGACTTTCTATAAAAAATTAAATGAGTATAATGACAAACAATTTCAAAATATAGATCTTTGTAAATAAAAATGGCTTGCATCTTTCCTGTTTTCTTAAAAGAAACTGTTATTGCAATTATTTGATATTGTAATTATAGTGATAATGTCTGAACCTATGGTGACCCTATGGTCTCATGATAACAAGGGAGAAGGCAACTGGGAGCAGTGACAGGTATTATGCCACTCATCTCTAAGAAAAAAATACATATAAATCAATGGACTAAATGGTAAACATGAAAATCAAAAGAATTATATTATGTTTTAAAAGCCCTTTATTACAAAGGGCATAATTCTCATTATCATACTGTAAGACTTGGCAAAATAGTGATTCTAAGAGGAAGAGAAATGTTAACCAAGGAAGAAATCCTTGGTTGAAACAAGGATGCAAAGCGGAAAGGGGACCCCAAAAGGGGAAGGAGCAGGATGTTGGTGGAAGGGAAGGGCGGGGCGGGATCTACAGAAGTTTCCCAGACGTTCGTTGCACAGCAACCCCACGCACACCGCTAGCCTACAACGGGCTGTGAGAGATCTTTGCTGAAACATTATGCTTTAATACGTATTCAAGCACTGATTCTTTCATTTGAACATTATTAAAAGTATGGCATTTCAATTTCCTAACTTTATAAAATGTAATGAAATAAAGATATTCTGGGTTTTATCTTCTCCCCATCTTCATCTCTGTCATATTTCACATAACCATTTTCTAAATAACACTCTCCACTGCTGTTATTTGCTCTCCCAAGTAATTAAGTTTTCTTGTGAGTTTTAAATATTAATCTTCTATGCTTCTTTAATAATTTTATGCTCTGTTTTCTCAATTAGTATTTATAGCTATGGGCAATATTCCATTACAAGGAGGGCTCATAGGTTATAGATTATGTTTTTTTTTTCCTAAATGAAAGCTGACTATTTAGACGTCATTTGCATGGTAAAAAGGAGAGAGACAGATTCATTGTAACCTTTTCTGTTTTTTATTTTCCTTCAGGTTTCTATCAGACTTCTGTTGATACAAAAATATTTTCAAGTACTAAATGCCTTGGAAGGAACTAGGCGAGAAGCTGTTTAAAACATCAGCCTAGTATTATTTTTCACACAAAATATTAGCATCTACAGAACTGGAGTGATGGGCTGAAACATTTTTCACGATCTTAATTTGTTCATCTGGTAGACAACTAACCATCAAGGTTAGGAGAAAATTGGTTCTCCATTTAGTTTCTGGGGAGTTATGTTATACATACTTTTTAAAAAGTCATTGTAAATAACTCAATATTGTCCTTTGTAAGAAAAAATATCTTTTGTTAAAAATATTGGACAACACAATAAATTTGTAGTAAAGTTGAAATATTGTCAGGAATTAAACATAATGGCTTCTAAGAAAAGCTTACTATAAATAGACACCAACCATTTTCAAAGTTTATTTTTCAGAGGACACCCTTTAATTGGCCTATTTTATTTATTTTTTAATTATTTTGTTGTTGTTCAAGTATAGCTGTCTGCATTTCCCCCCCAATGCCCCCCACCCCAGCCATCCTCACCTCCCTTCCCTGATTCCACCCCACCTTTGGTTTTGTCCATTTGTCTCTTTTGTCCATTTGTTCCTGAAAACCCTTGCCTCCATTATCCCACCTCTCCTCTGGTTATTGTCAGATGGTTCTTAATTTCAATGTCTTTGGTTCTATTTTGCTTGCTTATTTGTTTTGTTGATTAGGTTCCACTTGTAGGTGAGATCATAGGGTATTTGTCTTTTGCCACCTGGCTTATTTCACTCAGCACAATGCTCTCCAGTTCCACCCATGTTGTCGTGAAGGGTAGGAGCTCCTTCTTTCTTTCTGCTGCATAATATTCCATTGTGTAAATGTACCACAGTTTTTTGATCCACTCATTTATTGATGGACATGTAGTCCATTACTTGGCTATTGTAAATTGTGCTGCTATGAACATTGGGGTGCATAGGTTCTTTTCAATTGGTGTTTCAGGATTCTTAGGGTATAATCCCAGCAGTGGGACTGCTGGATCAAAAGGCAGTTCCATTTTTTGTTTTGTGAGAAAATTCCATACTGCCTACCACAGTGGCTGCACCAGTCTTCATTCCCACCAGCAGTGCACTAGGGTTCCCTTGGTTCTCCTTTCTCCACAGCCTCTCCAGCACTCATATTCATAGTGAAATAAACATTTAAATTTTATGCCCTCATGCCTACTGCATTCTTTGAGTGCTCTGAATAAATAACGTATTTTACTACTGAAAATTTGATCATTTTTAGGTGACTGTTTCTATGTCTTACATAAAAGAAGGATTTAACTAGCATGATCTATTTCATTAATAATGCCAGCAGGAGATCTTTATTAAATTGTCCATGACCATAAACAAATTAAAATTGTCAACAATACATAAAAATGTGCATTGACAAAATATTCCTAATAGCAGAAATATTAATTGGAAAATATTCACTTGAATAATTCTGTTTAAGACATTTTAACTGTAGGATAATGGTTCCTTTTTACCCA
>PVKM010027485.1:8080-18870 GCA_004027735.1 Carollia perspicillata
AGTCATCTTGGATGTAGGTCCTTGCCTTTCATGACTTGGAATACTTCTTTCCAGCCCCTTCTTGCCTGCAGGGTTTCTTTTGAGAAATCAGCTGACAGTCTTATGGGAACTCCTTTGCAGGTAACTGTCTCCTTTTCTCTTGCTGCTTCTAAGATTCTTTCCTTGTCTTTAATCTTGGTGAATGTAATTATGATGTGCCTTGGTGTGTTCCTCCTTGGGTCCCACTTCTTTGGGACTCTGAGCTTCCTGGACTTCCTGGAAGTCTATTTCTTTAGACAGATTGGGGAAGTACTCCTTCATTATTTGTTCAAATAAGTTTTCCACTTGTTGCTCTTCCTCTTCTCCTTCTGGTACCCCTATGATTTGAATGTTGGAAGGTTTTAAGATGTCCTGGAGGTTCCTAAGCCTCTCATTTTTTTTGAATTCTTATTTCTTCATTCTTCAGTGTTTCTTTCTTCCTTCTGGTCCACACCATTGAGTCCCAGTTTCCTTTCCATCACTGTTGGTTCCTCATACATTTTCCTTTATTTCACTTAGCTTAGCCTTCTTTTTTTCATCGAATTTGCAACCATATTCAACCAATCCTGTGAGCATTCTGATTACCAGTGTTCTGAACTGTGCATCTGATAGGTTGGCTATCTCTTCATTGCTTAGTTGTATTTTTTCCTGGAGCTTTGATTTATTCTTTCATTTGGGTCATTTTTTTTGTTGTTGTTTCAGCACACCTGTTACATATAAGTGGCGGAGCCTTAGGTGTTCACCAGGGTGGGGCAACCAACATTGCTGCGTTGTGACACTGTCTGTTGGGGAGGGGTCCAAGAGGGAACAATGGCACTTGCTCTACTCTGCCAGTTTTCAGTCACTTCCCCCAGTACCCATAAGCAAATTGGGCTTTTCTGGTGCTGATTCCCAAGTGGGTGGGTTTGTGTATGTTCTAGGACCCTGTGGATCTCTTCAATGAACTCTCTTGTGAGGCTGGGAGTTTCTCCTACTGCCACCTCAACCCCCACAGGTGTTTTCAGTCAGAGGTTTTGAGGCTTTATTTCCCTGCACTGGAACCCTGGGTTGCACTGTCTGTTTTGCTCTGCAGTTGTTCCTCTCAGTTTATCTGCACACAAATGTGGGACTGCCTGGTCCACAATCCGCTGCCTTGCCACAAGTTCTCTCTGCCCGGCCGCCGGTCTCTGCCCCTCATACTGGTCTGGATGAATCTTTCTTCTTTAACTCCCTGGTTGTCGGACTTCCATACAGTTCGATTTTCTGTCAGTTCTGTTTTTTTATTTTAAATTTGTTGTTGTCTTTCTTTTGGTTGTGCAAGGAGGCACAGTGTGTCTACCTATGCCTCCATCTTGGCCAGAAGTCTCTGTTTATATATGTTTAGAGAGAGGGGTGACAGGGGAGAAGGAGAGGAAACATTGATATGTGAGAGAAACATTGATTGGCTGCTTCACTCAGGCCCCCAACCAGGGACCAGGCCTGCAGTCTAGGCATGTGCCCTGACTGGGAACTGAACCAGTGGCCTTTCTGTCTTTGGGCCAGAGCTCAGTCCATTCTGCCACACAAGCCAAGGCAAAGGTGTATTTTAAAAACTAATTTGTAAGAAGGAGTGTATATAGCAAGAACAGTAGCCTTTTTATATTGTTCCCTATTTTCCCTGTTTATTATTTTGTTTTTGTAGATGTTTTCTATGCAGAGATACTTTATTTATATTTTTATGTAGTCAATTCTATGAATCTTTCTTTTCTGTGGTTTTGGTCTTTTGTTTGATTCAAGCTTTTATCTTTCCAAATAAATGTATTGAAATTGTTTGAAATAAGCAGGCTTCCATGAGGGCTTGTAAACCTTTAGTTGTAGAAATATTTTTTATGTGAACTCCCCCACACTTTCATTTTGAAAAATTTCAAACCTACAGAAAAATTGCAAGAATCAGACAATGAACACCCACACGCTTTCCCTAGATTCAACAACCATCAGCGTTTTCCCACATCTGTTCATCTTTCTTTTCCCATTGAGTCATTTGAGAGATAATTGGAGATGCAATGACACTTGACACAAATTACTGTGTTCCCTATGAACAAGGGCATTTGCCTACACAACTATGATATGAATATCACCCTCAGGAAAATGACAACTAAGACAAAATACTTATCTGATATACAGACCATACCAAATTTCCCAAATTATCCCTGTATTGTTTTCATTTTCCAGATCCAGGAGCCAATCAAGGATAATACACTGCACTTAGTATCAGGTCTCTTCAGTTTCCTTTAATCTGTGTGAGCTCCTCAGCTGTTCATGTCTTTCACGACATTGCTGTTTTGGAAGTCTAGACCAGTTGTTTTCTAGAATGTGCCTCACTTTGGATCTGCCTGATTTTTAATTCACTATTTTCAGGTTTCATTCTTTGGCAGCAGTACTGCACAGATGAGGCTGTGCCTTTATGAGTGTATCCCACCAGGAGGTGCCTCATGTCAGTTTGCACCTTTTGGTGAGGCTATATTTGGTCATTTGGTCAAGGTGATGTCTGTTAGATTTCTTCATATCCTATTCCTCAGCAGTCTTTCATCCCACAGTTTTAGCCTCTGCTGATGATTCTTGGTTGAATCAGTCATCACTCTGGTCATTTTCAAATGGTGATTTTTCTGTTTTTATTCTCTTGTCTACAATTATTAGTTGGCATTCTTCTGTAAAGATAACCTTTCTCTTCACTCCCCACCCCACATACATTTGTTTAATATCAGTGTGGATTCATACTTTTTTTGTTGTCCTTAAATGTGGTTTAAAAAACTTTTTTAATGTAATTTTCTTTTATTAAATTTATTTTTATTGATTATACTATTACAGTTGTCCTGATTTTTCCCCTTTTGCCCTCCTCCACCCAGCATCCTCCACTTCCTCAGGCAATCCCCCCACCATTGTTCATGTCCACGGGTCATTCGTGTAAGTTCTTTGGCTGCTCTGTTTCCCATACTGTACTTTACATCCCCATGGCTATTCTGTAACTACCTATTTGTACTTCTTAATCCCCTCACCTCCTCACCCATTTCCCCACACCTCCCTCCCATCTGGCCACCATCAAAATGCTCTCCGTATCCATGATTCTGTCTCTGTTCTTGTTTGTTTAGTTTGTTTTTTAGATTCAGTTGTTGATAGGTATGCATTTGTTGCCATTTTATTATTCATAGTTTTGATCTTTTTTTAAAGCTTTTATTTTTAGAGAGAGAGGAAGGCAAGGAGAAAGAGAGGGAGAAGAACATCAATGTGTGGTTGACTCTTGCGTAACCCTCCACTGGGGACCTGGCCTGCAACCCAGGCATATGCCCTGACTGGGAATTGAACCGGAGACCCCTTAGTTCACAGGCCCACGCTCAATCTACTAAGCTACACCATCCAGGGCTTCTTTTTCTTAAATAAGTCCCTTTAACATTTCATTTAATAATGGTTTGATGATGATGAACTCCTTTAGTTTTTTCTTGTCTGGGAAGCTCTTTATCTGCCCTTTGATTCTAAATGTTAGCTTTGCTAGGTAGAGTAATCTTGGCTGGAGGGCCCTGCTTTTCATGACTTTGAATTTTTCTTGACAATCCCTTCTAGCCAATCCCTTCTAGCCTGCAAACTTTTTAGAAATCAACTGACAGTCTTATGGGAACTCCCTTACGGGTAACAAACTTCTTTTCTCTTGCTGCTTTTATGATTCTCTCTTTATCTTTAACCTTTGGCATTTTAATTACGATGTATCTTGGGTTGGGACTATTTGCATCCATCTTGTTTGGGACTCTGCTTCCTGGACTTGCATGTCTATTTCTTTCACCAAATTAGAGAAGTTTTCTTTCACTATTTTTTCAATATATTTCTAATATCTTGCTCTTTCTCTTTTCCTTCTGGCACCCCTATGGTGTGAATGTTGGACTTTTTGAAGTTGTCCCAGAGGCTGTTTATACTATCCTCATGTTTTTGGATTCTTTTTCCTTCTTGTTGTTCTGATTGTTTTTTGCTTCCTTATTTTCCAAGTCATTGATTTGATTCTTGGCATCATCCACTTCACTGTTGTTTCCCAATAAATTGTTCTTTATTTCAACTAGTGTGTCCTCCATTTCTGACTGGACCTTTATGTGCTGCTGAGGTCCTCACTAAGTTCTTTGAGCATCCTTATAACCAGTGTTTTGAACTCTGCATCTGATAGAATGCTTATCT
Organism: Carollia perspicillata; assembly: GCA_004027735.1. Taxonomy (NCBI): domain Eukaryota; kingdom Metazoa; phylum Chordata; class Mammalia; order Chiroptera; family Phyllostomidae; genus Carollia; species Carollia perspicillata. The sequence goes on from PVKM010027485.1 coordinate 12,275, forward strand.
TTATTTTGTTTAGCTCTTTTTCTGAAGTTTTGATCTGTTCTTTTATTTGGGCCACATTTCTTTGTCTCCTTGTTTTGGCAGCCTCCCCGTGTTTGTTTCTATATATTAGGTAGAGCTGCTTTGACTCCTCGTCTTGGCCTAATGTAGATAGGTGTCCTGTAGGGTCCAGTGGCACAGCTTCCCTTATCACCCAAGCTGGGTATTGGAAGTGTGCCCTTTGTGTAGGCTGAGTACACCCTCCTCTTGTAGTTGAGCCTTGGTTGCTGTTTGCAGATCAATGGGAGGGACTTACTCAGGCCAGTCAGTTGCAAGGATTGGCTATGGCCACTGACCACAAACCTCCACCCTCTGTGGAGGATCAGCTGTGCAGCGACAGGGTGGTGGTACTCCGACATGGTCTGTAGCTGTCCACTGGGTGATGGCCTGGGATTTCCCGAGTGGTACAGGCCAAGGTCAGCCCTACCTGTGTTTTGCCTGGGACCACCCTGCTTGATCTATAAAGCGATCTGAAATGGCTGCTACTTGTGCTGTGCTTAGAGATTCCCAGGTGAAATCAAGCTGTGAATCTAGGCTGGCTGGCTGTTGCTAGTGTTGGGCCTGGGAGTCACTGAGGCCAGCTGCCGCTTGTTTGAGAGGATTTAGGAAGTTGTGCAGCATAAGCCAAGACTAGCCATTTGTATGGAAAAGCAGCTTGGGTGGGTCCATAAGTTGGGTGGGGCAGAGTCTCTGGGGATTTCCAAGGTGGGTCATACAGTGTTAGCCAGGTTGATGGAGTCTCAGATATGGCACCAGCTGGCTGGCTTAGTGGCTCTGTGGTGGGGATGCTCAGAAAAGGGACAATGGCCTGTGTTCACTTTGATGACAGACATCTCAGTTCCTCCCAGTATGCCACTGGTGCCTTTCAAGCTGCTACCCTGGTGCTGGAGCTCAGAGGGAGTGAGTCTGAGTAGGTGAGTCTGTGTGTGGGTTCTTTAAGAGGAACTGCTTGGGGCTCTAGAAGTTTCTTCCACCAACTCAATCCCTACTGGTTTTTGAAGCCAGAAGTTATGAGGACTTATCTTCTTATCACTGGTATCCTGGGCTGGAGGGCCTGGTGTGGGGCTGGGACTCCTCACTCCTGAGATATTCCTCCTGAATTTTTATCTACTACACATCCGTGAGGGTCCAGCCTGTTCCCTGTCTGCGCCCCTTCTGCCAGTCTGGATGGATGTGGTTGTCAGACTTCCATTCAGCTTGATTTCTGACAGTTTTGAGTGATAGTTGTTCTACATTTTAGTTGTAATTTTGATGTGGTTATGCAAAGAGGCAAGCCATATCTATCTACATCGCCATCTTGACTAGAAGTCATTAAATGTGTTTTAAATCCATTCCTGTCATCATTCATTTTAATGTTTAGTATGAGAACTCATTCAAGCTGACTCCTGTGCCCTTGGGACATATCATGTCCACTTTAGTATTCAACACTCTTTGCTGTATTTCTTTTTTGAAAAAAAATCCCCTTTTCTCTCTCTCTTTTTATCCTCACACAAGGACATGCTTATTGATTTTAGAAAGAGGGGAAGGGAGGGAGAAAGAAAAAGAGAGAAACATCAAACAGTGGTCTATCACAGGTGCCCCATTTGCAACCTAGGCATGTGTCTTGACCAGGAATTGAACCCACAGACTTTTGGTTTGGGGAACAATGCTCCAACCAAGTGAGCCACATGAACCAAGGCCCTCTTTCTCTTATGCAAAGGGTAGCACTATAGTCTTTCCTGCCTTGTGATTTGTCATTAAATGTGTTTTGCCTAACAAGATATCCTGAAAATCACTGCGTTTCAGTTTACAGATCTTTTCTTCATTATTACTTACATGTATGTGTACGTGTAATAGTTTACCCAGTCATCTCCTATGCAGGAGCACAGAAATGTTGTCCAAGGTTCACCTTCTACTTTCCTTGGTTCCAGCCCTGGAATCAGCATTTTCCAAGGAGCCCCAGCTGTTGTTACTGGAAATTGGATTTAGAAACCTAGGTGCTAGGTATGCTCACTGCTACTGGTGTGTCCTTGCCTCTAAGCCTTTCCACACACATACATATACACTCACAAGGGTACATAATGAATCCCCTTAGTTTCTTTACTGGACTCTTGCTGTCCTCAAAGTGTGGTAATAGGTATTGTAAGTGCAAGATAATGAGGGCCAAGGACAGGTGCTATTATACTCACAGCACCATGTGTCTGTACACATTTTGCTTTTCAATGTTCTTTCACATGCACTGTCTCTTTTATGTAGGAGATGATGGTAGCAAAGTAGGAAATGCCCTCGTCACTGAATCAGAAGACCTTAACTGAGATCCTGACTCTGAGCCATATGGCCTTATTCAAGTTCATTTATTTCTGGCCTCTAGTTTCTACATATGTAGAAATGGGGATAAAACCTATTTCGTAGGGTTGTTATAGGATTCAATTGAATTCATTTTTCAATAAACATGTATTGATCAGTAAATGCGTGTCCCCATGCACTTGGACATGGAAAGACTGGGGCATTTGGTTTAGTGAAATGAATCCCAGGCCTTCTCCTTCTCCCCTGTGTGGTACCTGGGAGCAATACCCTCCTGTGGAAGGACTCAGAGAAGATATCTGTCTACCAGGGGTCAAAAACACAAATGCGTGAAGCCCCCAGATTTGCCTGGAACAGTACTTGTTTATAACCGCCATCCTAACATTTAAACTCTTGGCTGGTCAGACAGATTATGCCTGCATTTTTGTCCTGGTGTGTGATTCCTAGGTTCCTGTCTCATAATAGGGCCCTGTTCACTCTGCTGCTCTGTCATCCACTAATCTTTGATACTCTCAGGCGTCTGCCCTATTTAGAAGTTTTAGCAAGAACTAAGCAGCAAATGGGTGCCGAGTATAGTGCGTATAGGGGCCCGTGTGCTTCTTGGGTAGATCCTCCAAACCACATGTTCGACCTTTGCATTTGCAACTCCTCTGGCAGACTCTGGCCATGCTTCAGGTAGGACATGTTGGGATGGGACCTGGTGGGGCCTGACCTCAATGGCTAGGCTGCTGTAGGAAGGCATTTGCAGAGGTAAGGAGATGTGTTGGGATACAGCTGACTTTTCTCCTTTGCCTCTCCTCCTCCTCCTACCAGGCTCATCCTTCCCTCTAAGGAGTATTTGTGTGCTCATGGCTGTGTGTTTGTGAAATTGTAACTCTTTGGCAAGATTCTTTCAGTTACAAGTATGTGATAGAAAGCCAGTTCATACTGGCCTTTAAGTGGAACAAGGCAAATGATTGGCTCATGTAACTGAACAGTCCCAGGGTAGTAGTTCCAGATACTCAAAACCATGTTCTCCAGAACTTAATGTTTTCCCAGAGGAAAACCAAGGTGCTGGTATCAGGAGGAGGAATGAATGCTGAGCAGGTAGCTCAACAGATGGTCATGAAAGTAAGGTTGCTAGATTTAGCAAATAAAAGTAGAGAACACCAGTTAAATTTGAATTTGAAAAATAAGTTTTTTAGTGTATGTCCCAGGCAATATTTGAGACATACTTATACTATTTTTTTTCACTATTTGTCTGAAATTCCTATCTAACTGGGTGTCCTGTATTTTTATTTGCTAAATCTGGCAACTGTACATGAAAGGAATCAATCAATGAGCATTTGGTGAGCACCCCCCAGGGTCCTAAAACAACCTTCTCAAAGGAATAGAACCAACCAACCAATGGGGGAAAGAAGTTGCATGCTTTTTTAGTTTCTGGGGTTGGGGTGGGTACGGAGAGCCAGAGATGCATTTGAGCTGGTCCTTGCCCTCCGAGTGGCCCATCTAATGGAGGAGAGACAAACCCATAGTTGAAACAGAGAACAATTAAGTGTCAAACTGCATGATCCTTACTGAAGTCCAACAAACTTTGGAGCAGGTAGGGTCTGTGTGGGCTGTACCATCCATGCAGACTGCAAGGACGAGGTGATATTTGAGCTGGGCCTCCTGGTTGGGACTTGGTAGATGAAGGACAGAAGGGTATCCTTGTTAGAAAAAACATTAGCCAAGGCCCAAGAAGGGGGACTAGGCATGACATATGGGGGACCCAGGTCTGACCACAGTGAAGTGTCAATTCCCAGAGTAGTGAGGGATTACGAGGGAGCAGGAAGGAGAGAGACTGTGAAAGATTGAAGGCCAGACAAGAATTTGGACTTGTCAAATGTAGCGAGGCCTGCCCTGTCCACAACGCTTGAAACATGACGAGTGTGACTGAGGAACTGAACTTCACGTTTGGTTTTAAAACTAGAGCAATGTCATCTTTTTCATTAAATGAAACTTTATTGTTTAGATAGAACTATATTTCACTTTTACCTTAAAATTTAGCACTCAGATTGTGGTGTGCTATAATTGTAAGATACACATTGAATTTTGCAGAGATAGTATGAAAATATTGTAAAATACCCCACTAATAATTTGAATATGGAAATAATATTTTGGATATATTGGATTAAATGAAATAATGAAAATTTATTGTGCCTCTTTCTTTTTTAATGCGGTACTAGAAAATTTAAAAGTACATATGTAGCTCATATTGTATTTCTCTCGTCCAGTGCTGAGCTAGACAGAGGGGAAGGGGTGGTGTAATAGAAGCCGTGCTGTGGGTAGAGGGTATTGGCAGCAGTGTGAAGGATGGATATGGTTAGGAAAGACACCAGAGGGAGTGAATTCGGTTTAAAATGACCAATTTAGGAGGTAACCTTACCGAGCCTCCTAATCTGGGGCTCCAACCCTGAGGCCCAGGAACGCCGGATGGGCAGCACCTCCCTGTCTATGAGACTGTCAGGAGCGCCCTCACCAGGCCAGGTTGGAAGTGCAGTGCGATCCCCCTGGAGACTCTAGAACATGCCCTACAGCAAACTGGTATTTTGGGGCCCTGAAACCCAGTGCAGCCCATGAGGGTTTGTTGGGCCAGAAGTACATGTGATGGGAGGTGAGGCCTAGACTTCAGGGGCACCAGCCACCCAGGGCAGGGAGAGAGTCTCTTTAGTTTGGGGGAGTTCGTGCTCTTGACCCAGTGGCCTCCACTTTCGCTGGCATATTTTGATTTCAGAAGTAAAGAATTAAGTGTCTTGACTTGGGAACTTTACTTTGTAAACTTAGTAGCTCAGGATCAATAGACCAGAGGTAGGATGAGATGGGTGCCATGGGTTTTCCCAACATCAGGTTTGCCTCTTCATTTCTCCTCGACCCCAATTCCATTTTATTGGTCACTGACCCAAACCTGTTTCAGCATCTCTATAGGTCCATCTCCAACACGTAGATGCACCCGTGTACACGTATACTCCACTCCAGAATAACAGGCAAGGAGAGGTAGGAACTTAGGCAGTTCCAAGGGAAGAGGGACGAAGTTGTGTCCCTAGCCCAGGACAGCCGAAAAAGACAATCCCGCTTAGGCACGACAGGATTTCTATCACTAGAACGAATGCCGCATCCACACATTGGACCGTGAAGTGAGAGTTGCAGCCCCTGCGCAGTATTTGTAAGGGGAACCTGAGGAACGTGTCAGGGGAACAGCCATTGCTGCTGGACCCAACAAATGCTGGAAACCCCAGTCTGCACATTTTAGACCTCAGCTGTCACCTGTTTTGACAAATCCACTTCACCCTCTCTGACCCATGCCAGCTCCTCAGTGCCTACGATAGTAGAGAGCTGGCTCCCCCTTGTGCCTGAGAAAAACTAATATACACCCAGGAAGTCTAGGGACAAAACCTCTCTGAAGCTCACTTGAACCTTTAGGCAGGAAGGTGGCCGCGAAGTAGTTAGATATTGGTTTTGTGAGGATACAGTAGTCAACATTTAAAGACCGTCTGTGTATCTGTGGGCCTCCAGTGTCTATCTGAGGTCTTTTCCTTTCTCTAGCTACATTCACATTAACCACTTGACCGATGCCCTTTCCTCATATCAAAAATGGAATCCATGATATCTCCTCCGAATCAGTTATTCTTTTTATATCTAAAGTGGTTTTGGACATTAGACAGGTGGAGGCCAGGTCACATGGGACAGGAAGGTTGAAGGCGGATATTGGGACCAGGTAAGAGAGGGACGTGCCCTACAAGTACAGCAAAATGTCTAACATCTGATCCCAATTCAGGAATGGTTTGGCTACTTAGGGCAAATCCTAGGGCTAAGAGGACAGGCACTGAATCTAGGTAGTATAAGTGCTTCCATCCTGGAAGAGTGAAGAAGTTGGCTTCCCTGCAAACTAGTGGCTGAGGTGTCATGGCCTGGGAGGAAGAGACAGGAGGAGGACCTGGGGACGCCTTTTAGTGCCAGGAAGTAAAGGAGTGCTCTTGAAAACAAAGGGCTGGATCATGTCAAAGGGACGTGGGAGACAGCCCAGAAGGGTTCCCAATGGCCAAAGTTGGAACAATTTGAGCAACAAAATAAATAATGTAGTATGGGACTATAACACAAAATACAAAATACAAATGCCCTTACATTTTTTGTACAAATGCATTAGTACAAAATAAGTATATATAAGTTCATACTTACATAAAATAATTAAATAAAGAAAGAAGAAGAGGATACAAATCTTCCTTCTGCAAGAATTCCAAGTAATATATGTAGACACA
>PVKM010027486.1:0-18757 GCA_004027735.1 Carollia perspicillata
TTTCTTAAGAGAGGATACTTTTCAAATTATGCCATAATAATGTGAGACTATAATGGAAATGAAAAATATGTACATCCTGTATGTAATGTGTATATGCTGTGTGGTAGGCATCATGTGTCGTGCAGGTATGTGTACACTGGCATGTGTGTAGATAGGGTAGAGTGTAGCGTGTAGGTGAGTTAGTGCCTGTAGTCAGTGGCATTAATTATTTCAAACCATCTTTATATTCCTCATATGTCAAAATGTTATAGGGACTGTTAAATCTGCTGGAACTATTGTGCTTTTATCAATTTTTCTAATAATTTCAATGTATACATTGCAAAATAATGTTATTTAGCATATGCGTTTTCTCAGTTATAGGTTCATTATGCATTGTCTCTATTGACATATAATTACTCTGTTTTCATTTAATTTGGTACAAATATATATTTGCAGCTCCTTTTTTGCTTTTCATATATCCATATTAATTTCTTGGTAAATATAAAATTTGATATCATATTTTGAGGTAATCTGAGATTCATTATCTTTTAATGGGACAATTTAACTCTAAGAAAACTTGGTATTGTTGTTTTGTTTGTTTAGTGTGTTTTTAAAATTCTTTTCAGTTTGTGTTTTGTCTTCTTTTTTCTTAGCTTTTAGCTTATCCAGTATTTACAAAAGAGTTTTGACACAAATGAGTAATAAACTTTAAGGATTTCAAAATGATTCTTTAATAACACTGATCTAATCATCAGAGTCAAAACATAGTCTTTCTAATGCAATGAATTTACCATTTTCCCTGTGAGAAATCAGTTAGCATTAGAGACCATCCGAAATGTTCCAGGATGAGGAACATTCCTGGGAGAATATGTAATCGAAATAAGGACCTCTGACAGAGGGCACCTTTGAAACAGAACGGATCTGGAGGGAGGGAGGGAGGGGGACTGATTTAACACCCCCGAGTCTGGGACTGAACGTGTTACTAAAGTCCGTGGTGGTGCCTGTCCTCTCTATGACTTCACAAATCTGAAGGAACATCCCAGAAACACCGGAGATGACTGTGCTGATGCCATGCTCATGCCCTTCCTCTGTCCCCAAGGCAGAGCCTCAGCGCTCACCCCGTCCCTGACTCTCCAGCGTTCAGTACGCAGAGCTGTCCCCCACGCTGGGGGATCTCAGGCCCCTCAGCTGCATTTTCTCTGCAGAATGTAAGAGAACTGCAATTAATGCTCGTGTAATTATGTGGGCCTCTCCCGGACTCAACTCGGTGAGGGTGGGAATGGAAGTAATTTGAGCAAATCCAATAGCACGTTTCTTTTAGAAGATAAAGATAGCAATTTATATGCATGACAAAATTACACAAGGACAGGAGCGCTGTCTAATTTGTTCACTATTTGTTCACAGAGCTCATAAACACTGAGTAGCCATTGAGTGAATGTGCACCTATTAAATAATGACGTTTATTTTCCGACATGCAAATATGTCCCTGGTGAAACAGCATGGTTTTACGGCCCATTTTGTTTAAAAATAGTTATACCGAACACATAAATGCATTCAGGATGTACAGCAGCACATGCTAGTCTGACAAATATATTTAAATTCAATTATATTTCTATCTGGATGATAGAATTAGATGTGGTGTTCCTATTCTTTTGTTTCTTTATACCGTCCAATCATGTTATGAACATGCATTGTTTTTAAAATTAGAAAAACAAAGTTCCTTTTGGAAGAGAATACCCTGTTGGTAATAAGATTTAACTCTTATGAAAAATAGAAATTCCCCCTTGGCCCTGGCCAGATAGCTCCGTTGATTAGTGCATCACCACAATACACACTCAGTTGATTAGTGCAGGTTCGATCCCTGGTCAGAGCACATACAAGAATCAACCAGTGAATGCATCAGTAAGTGGAATAGCAAATTAATTTTTCTCTCTCTGTCTCTCTCTCAAAATCAATAAATAAAAAGAGAAATTTCCCCAATCACAACCCCCCCCCAAAAAAAAAGAAGCATGCTTTTGAAATTCCTGCAGGATGAATCGAAGTAACTTTTAAGAAAGAGGCAGTCGCCGTGGACCAGTTTACTGATAGCAACACCCTGAAATAGAAAGCTAACAGCAGTTCTTCCATCGCAGCTCTCTGGCCAGCTGGACACTAGGTATCGCAGCGATGAAGCTGACAGCCCACTGAGCGCTGGTTTTGCTTGGCTGGGAGAAGGCACTGTGAGCGAGAGCACCGTCTGCACGGTGATCCGCAACTTCACCTGCAGGTCCTCCCCACATCCACATCCCCGATGATGCCATTATGCAGGCCATGCTCTTAAAACAGCTCCTTCGATGCCTACGAATATTTTGTCTCTTCTCCTGTCATTCCTTCAACTGACAGAAGAAAAGTTTCACTGCACTGGCCAGACCGAAGATTCAAAACAAGCAAGTTAACAACAGCTACCACGCTGCAGCTCCCTCGCGCCACTCGGGTACCCAAGCTTCTGTCCACCCCACCGAATGTGTTTGTTTCTTCTTTACGCACATTTAGTGAGATACACACATATTTTGCTTATGTCTTAAAACATATTCTGCATTTTTAAGTGCCCTTGTAGACACTTGATTTGATATTTTTTCATCTTTTTTTCTAAGGAAAAATGGACATGTAGAATTCCCATCTGTATCTCCTCTCCTGCCCGCTAGTATCTCCAGTCTAATGACAAAGATAATGACAGCAAAACCAATAACCCATGCAAGGCTAATGTGCCGGCCACTGTGACAAACTGTTGTGATTGCTGCCATTTCACAGATGAGAGGCAGTGAGCAACGTACCCTGGTTTGCACAACCGAAGAAGCAGCGTCTGATCTCAGAGGCTGAATCCCAGTTCCTGTCCTGAACTGCCTCCTCCTTCCTCTCTAGCTCCTCCCCTCTGGGGGACAGCAGCTTTGTGCTACAAATAGCATCTCCGGCAATTCTGAACAATGGCGCTGATGGTGTGGGAAACTCTGCTCCTCCTAAGGACGCCAGGAACACCAACGATGGCCAGAGGGGGCTCTGGGAGAACAAGAGACCACTTACGCCGATAACGGTTGAGAGGAACCGGAGATGCCGATGTCTCTTCTTTTAGATAAAAAGAACATTCCACCATAGGAATCACAATGGAAAGAGAGCAGGCTTGGGAATCAAAGACTTAAGTACAAAAAATGGTTCCACAAGTAATTATCATGTTGGAGATCACATTATGATATGACGTCCCATTGGCCAGCACCTGTCTGGCACGGGACAGCTTTCAGATATTTGCCTAATGATTTTCTTAATGTAATGGGAGCTAGTATACACATTCAGGGATAGAAATCCTTGCCTTTGTCAGTAGTTTAATTCTAATGCCTATTGGTATATCATATGTATCTAATTAACAGTTACTGAATAAACTGATTAGATGATTTAGAATTTTTCAAAGTCCCATCTTTTTATCTCTACAGTGGAAATAACATTGCTCATGACTACTGACTTAACACATTTCAGGTTCCTAGTCTGGCGTTTAGAATATACTTGGTGCCATATTCCAAAAGGTGTTAGCTTCCTACCCTGCCCCGCAGTCCCCGTTAATGGAGGGTCTTATCACTTGTATTAGTGTTTGCGTCTAGGCTAATTTAAAGCCTATGACAAGTGTATTCCTGAGAGTGGTACTTTGGATGGACTTGAAATACGAGAAGCAGCTCAGCTAGGAGCATCTCAATGCACTGAATGGCACATATAAAAATTCTAATTAGTGAAAGTTATGCCGTGGGTAACTACTGTGTATCCTAAATTATATTTATCCATTACAACTTTGTCATCAAATATTGGATACGGCCTATAGTTAGCGGCACTGTAAATGTGCATTTCAACTGGAGAAAAAGACACCTTCTTTTTGTCTTCGCTGATTAATATTTTCAAGCTCTGTAATTTTCTTGCTGCTCACAGAAACAAAGCCAGCCACGCTCATACAGAAAGCCTATTCTCCAAGATATAAATATTTGCTATTCAGAAAATCTCAATGAGGGTTTAGTTATTTTAAACTAAAGAAAGAAAATTACTAGTAATGATTGGTTTCAGCTGACGAGATGCTTTTATGCAAATATGTGAACCCTAAATGTGACCTGGAAACAAAAGACTGCTTAACAGTTACTATTAAGCAATACATTAGTAGATCAATTAAACAGAACTTCTTTCTCATGAGCATGTGCTGTAGAGGTTGCCATAGAGTCCAGGAAAGAAAAAGCCCTTGAATGCTAATTTATTATCGTAACACTGTAAGCTACTAGACGTCTGTTGGTGGCTGGTTATAACTCGAGTTGAAATAGGTCGCTTCTGAAGAACCAGCTTCTCGTATTTATGTGGACTTTGCAAAAATCATCTATTGGATTCTGTCACTTTGTTCTTCCAGTATTTAGATATGCCGCTCAGATGCACCATCTGCCTGTGTAGCCCCATCTACCCAGACATCGATCATACCTTATTTTCATGCATCTAAAATTGAGATGGTTCCAAGAGGAGAAACATGCAGAAAATTTAACATGAATACATTTTTGGTTCCTTACTGTGCTGTGCTGGTGAAGTCTGTACCCTCCTCCCACACACCATGTACCGAAATCAGAGATCGGGCGGTACTGTGTGCTGATGTTGCGTGGAAAGGGGACACACAGCACCGGGCAGGGGAAGAGGTCAAATGTCAGGACAGACCCGGGAACACGGCCCCACAAGGGCATCTGGAAGTAAAAGGGTCCTTCAGAGTCACGCTGGGCTAGACCGAGAGAACCGGAACTTCCGTGCACTGCCTGGTGAGCCCCTGAATGCAGATTCCCAGGCAGGGCAAAGCAGCTCTCCGCTGCTGAGGCCGAAGCTGACAGCTGACCACCCTTCTGGCCGCACTCAGCTCGTGGAAGGGGAATCGGGCAGTGAGGGGTCACTCACTCACCAAATGCTTACCTCCAATGTGGAAAAGCAGAGATCGGACTGAACCCAGCTCTCTTCTCAGTGCATGCAATGAGAATGATCTCAACAACATGGGGAAGGACTGTGATTTGATGTTTAATAAGTAACATATTAAGAGCAATTAAAAATACCAACCTGGGGTGGGACAGTGGTATATGATGGCATTGACGGCGAACTTGGCATTGACAAAAGGGGGTGTATGAAAAGCATCTCGCACGGCCACTGGACCAAAATGCGGGGACACGGACTCAACAGGGAACCAGGAGAAGGGAAATTTTCAGACGCATTCCACTCAGAATAATCACGTCTCAGTAAACAGAGGGAAAGACGTCACTACAGTTAAACAGGGTCTTAAACTACGTTCACTCGGAAAACACGGAGGTGAAGACGTGCCCTGTGCAACAGCACGAGGACAGCGGACTTCGAAAGACAGTGTCACACTCAATGTTGCTGAGAAAGCGCAGAATCATGGAGCGCGGATATGGACACCAAATGAACCTCGAGTGATGTTTAGGTTTGAATGAAGGTTAAGCGGGTTAAAGGGAGTGGGGAAAACATTGATCAGAAGACTTATTTAAAAAGATGGAAAGCAATGAATGACTCAGGGCTGATCAGGTGGGCCGCTCTGTCAAAACTGGCCGGGGGGTGTCTGCGTGAGATCCGGGTGTCAGGAAAGGGGAGGCTACCGTCCGGCAAACCGGGGCCGAAAGGTGACGGGCGTCGATTTGTAAGATCGCACACGATGATCTAATACTTCCGGATAATGCGCATTAGTTTAAATCACCTAATTTTAATTTAAAAAGTAATCTTGCACTTTTGCCATTAAAATTTGCACGCCTCCGACAGTGGTGAGGAAGTTACGGGGTGCTCGCCATGACCCCGGGTGGTAAGTAAAGACACCGACCTTACTTAGAATCTGATGCGTTGAGACAATCTTAACATCAGTTCATTTTCTGTCAAAGTGTTTCAGCTTCACACATTAAGTATCTTAGAATAGCATCCTCCTGGTGTTCTGGAATTAACCTAATAACGATGGAAGCACTGATTGTACCTCCACGCTCAGTCTTACACCATTTGGGCAGATACTCCAATGGACTAGAAGTCAGAGTCTGACACAGTAAAAAAAATAATTTGAATAATTTAGTGCATTAAGTGTGAAAAGAGCTGAACAGATGATAAGAAAGCCCAAGGAAGTAATTAATTTGCACATGCTTGCCAAAAACTTCTGGAGAACGTTAGAGGCACACTTTTGTCTCAACGTGGATACACTAAGGAAATACATCAGTTGTTTGAAAAGAAAATGAATTATCTGCAAATGATACTATATGAACTCCAGTGAGTGCCACATGTCAGCTTTACAAAACAAGTGAAACAATGTTATTTGAAATGCGGCCTTCTTTCCCTCCCCGAACAGATGTTCCCCAGTAATGGGTTAGCTCCTCACAGTTTTCCCGCGCATTAACGATCTGCCTCACTCGCAGCCTCCTCGTCCTCGTCCTTTTGTGTACGCACAGGCACAACGCTGCCTCCACGTTCAACATCAGTGCCACGTTGGCAAACAGTCATCGGTCGGCCACTGGGCAATTCCGCAGTGATAACGCAGGATGACAACGTTCCGTTTACAAAGTGTTACACAAGTGCTAGCTTGTGTGTGTGTGTGTGTGTGTGTGTGTGTGTGTGTGTTGACCACTTTTCCTTTAAAGTTGAGGATTTCCTTGTGGTTCAAGTGATAACTAAGACCAAATAACACATATTTAATTAAACGAACTTCATTTAAGAAACAGCTCCATGTTTAATAATGGCCCATATCACGGTGATACCATTTATTTAAATCACCTAAATAAGCGCCAACACAGCCACATCGCCTTATTTTAGGATAAGTTACTCATCAATACTTTTCTGTGTATAAAAATATAGACATTAAAATACACGAAATTTGCTGTGAGAGCGGTACTTAAATGCACTCACATGAAAACATAAATACGCAAGGTGACGAGTGCGTAAATTACCCCCGTGAGAGGGGTCCTTTATTGCTCCCTTCCAACACCCCCCAGTTTCATCTGTTACACCTCCTAACAGCTGAGGGCCAAAGGATGGCTAGTGAAAAATGGGTAAAATATGTAAAACGAAACAGGACAAATAAAAACGTAAAATAATTGTAATTCTGCTCATGCACATATCAAAGGAATATTGAAAGCAGTAAAAGGTTTTTAATGGAAAACATCGGAAAACTGTTCCAGATACGGTATTGCCTGGTAATAATAACAGAGGTAAAAAGCACGAGAGCTGTGGGGAAACGAACTTCTGACGGCTTTGGAGAAAGGAAAACACTGGCACCGGAAAGGATCGTTCGGAAGTGGGGAAGCAACGCCCTGGTGAGAAACGAGCTCGCTCCCAGTGAGAGGGTCCGAAGTGGAGGATGAGTCTGGGCGGGGCTCGATCGCAGGGGGCGGGGTTACAGTGAGGGCTGCCCTGCCAGGCGGAAGGGGACACCTGGCCTCGGACTTGGTCTGAAACGTTCAGCAGCTCTGAATCGTTACAGGTGAAGACTGCCTCGTCTCCGTCCCCCAGCACCAGCACGTCATTCCAAGTAAATTATTTCAAGAAAAATCTTAAGGGAATTACTAAAGCCCAAATGATGTGAGGTTAGTAAGACCTCCAAGAACATGCATCGAGAACCCATGTGCCTTGATTTCTCACTCCCACTTACACTTGCTTTCTGAGGAGTTTGTTTTCTTCATAAAACTTGGCTTAACCATCTAGAACACAGGTGGCAAACACAAGGCCCGCGGGCTGAAGGCGGCCCTCCACCTTGTTTTACCCGGCGGCAGTGCCCAGCTCCTTGCCCCTAGTTCAGGAGCAGTTCCATTTACACAGTCCAAAATTACATTAGGCCCTTTGAAGGCAACTGCAAGACTGATGTGGCCCCCGGTGAAAATGAGTTGGACACCCCGATCTAAAAAATAATTCTAAGCCCTGTCCACCTGGCTCCGTTGGTCGGAGTGCCATCCCATACACCCAAAGACTGTGGGTCAGGCACATGCCGGGGTGCAGCTTCATCCCCTGTTCAGGGTGCATGCAGGAGGCAGCCAACCCATAGTTCTGACTCACACTGATGTTTCCTTCCCTCTCCCTTCCTCTCTCTCTAAAATCAATAAACATATCATCAGGAAAGGATTGAAACATTTTTTAAAAGATTTTATTTGTTTATTTCCAGAGAGAGGAGAAGGGAAGGAGAAAGAGAGAGGAAGAAACATCATTATGTGGTTGCCTCTCACGCACCCCCTACTGGGGACCAGGCCCACAACCCAGCCATGTGCCCTGACTGGGAATTGAACCAGCGACCCTTTGGTTTCCAGGTCAGCACTCAATCCATTGAGCTGCAACAAGCCAGGGCTAAAACATGTTGAAATAATAATTTTGAGAAAAAATTTAAATGAGGTGAAATGATTGTTTTCAAAACAATGTTTAAAATGCATTCTTCATGACTGTGGAGACATTTTTTGCCTATAGAACTCATGTCTATCAGTTTTTATAACTTTCCCCTGAATACTGCACTGGGATAAGATTTTTCAAATGCTGTCGTGTCATTTCCCCCTTTCCGTTTTCCCTCATTGTTTCTCCTTTAGAGCCAACACTCAAGGTTAGTTGAACTTTGCATTTAACATTGCATCAGAGTGGAGGAACTATCTATCTACTTTTATTTTAAAGAAAAAAAGAAGACAAGCTCAAGTGAAGGTTATATTTTAAAGAAGTCAAAACAAAACAGGCAGCGCAGAGAAAATGAGATCCTCTGTTGTGATTTTCCCGTGAATCTGAAATACGGTGTGTTGAGCTATTCAGAGAATTTTTCTAGGCTTTTCCTGGCATCAGTGCCTAAATGTTTTGTTTACACAAATATTAGCTATACAATTGATATGACATAGTCATGTATGTCTCTCACTCAAGATGTAAACAGAGAGTTAAAATAGCTCATCTGCCATAGGAAATTGTCTCCAACTGCTGGGTGCTACGGTCTGCTATGATGGTCAGCTATACCTGTGACACAGTCGTGTCCCTGGATTCAGGACACTCAGTACTACGACCAGGATGGTTCTAGGCAAAACGAGACGGCGGGCCACCCAGGGACAACTGAGAACACAGCGTCAACAGTGTAAGTTGTGTCCTCCACAACCAGGACTCACCCAGTTTTAACTCTCTCCAGCTAGAGGGAGCCTTGGATGGGAGAAAACATGAGGTTGTCTCTGTCGGAAACACGGATCATTCCCACCAAACACAGTAACGGCTACTAAATGACATCAGTAATTAATTCGCTTTGGTCTCGAAGATCAACGAATCCTGCCTATTACAGATCCCTGGCATCTTGTAAGTCTGTCCTAATCTCCACCTTTTCTACTGCCATAGTCCTTATTTATATCTTCATTATTGCTCACCTGACCTTTGAATTTGCTGTATGCTTTACTTTTTTACCTTCCGATTCATCTACGTTGCAGCTGAAATGACTCTTAGATGAACTTTAAATAAATTTGATAATGTTATTATCATTTCTAACATCATCATTTTTCCTAAGTTATCCAAGACTGCAAATTGGGTGATCAAGAGTAATCGTATTTTATTGACTTAGTTATTTAAAAATATGTAATAGCATCATGGCCCTGGCTGGTGTAGCTCAGTGGATTGAGTGCAGGCCTGCGAACCAGAGCATCGCCAGTTTGATTCCCAGTCAGGGCCGGTCGGGGCACATGCCTGGATCGCTTGCAGGCCAGGTCCCCAGTACGGGGTGTGCTTGAGGCAACCACATGTTGATATTTCACTCCCTCTCTCTCTCCCTCCCTTCCCCATCTCTCTAAAATAAATGAATAAAATCTTTAAAAAAACAAAAATATGTAATAGCATCAACGATAAAAATAAAGTTAAAAAATATGACTGCCTTAGTGAATCTAAATTCCTACACTTTCATCAGCAATTTAACTGCCGTAACCTCGGGTGCCACACAAATTTGCATGACCTGTTTGGCTTGTGAAGACGACTGAGAATGTCCATATAAACGGGCCCTATTAGCTTTTGGAACGGGGCGATTTCTCACTGCGCAACACGTGCTTGTCACGCGTAGGAACGCAGGCTCTAGAACATCACGTAGCGATGCCGTTTCTTGCTAAGAAAACAAACAAAATACCATCCGATATTTCCAAACAGACCCTGGACAGAGGACACTGCCAACGACTGAGCTTCACTGCACGGAATCAAACAGCACAAAGACACTAAGTCTTGTGGGAAAATTGCCATCACATCGTCCTCAATTGCTGACTGGACTAAATTTTAAACTAGTATCCTTATTGCACATGAATTAGTATGTAAAACATGAAATATGGAAATGATGTAATATGCATAAAGCATATTTATATGTATTACATACCTAAAGGTGTATGTTATACACATTTATGTATAAAATATGTTCTATACATTTATATACGTTCATGTATAGGTTTCCAGAAGCAATAAGTTCATTTTTGTTACATAATGTACCTAACCATATAACCATATATGGTTATGGTAACCATATATGGTAGGGTGTTATGGTTACCATATAACCCAACAATCATGTTCCTGGGAATTTATCTAATTTATCTGATGAACGGTGCTGCCCACCCAAAATGCTATATGTGAACATATTTATAAGACACTTACAAATGTCCCATAAAATCTGCAAGTGACCAAGATGTCTCTCAGCTGACTCATGGACGAAAAACTGTATTAAACCCATGAAATTGGAAGACTATTCAGTGATGAGATGAGATAACAAGACATAGAAACTAATTGATGAAGAATAAATGCGTAGTGCTAGATGAAGTAAGGCAGCATGCGTGATTCTATTTATATGGAACTCTGGAAAAGGCAATACTACAGAGATAGTAAACGAATATTGCTTGCCAGGCTCAGAGAGAGGGTATGAACAGATAAAGTCTAGGGAATTTTTTTTTATGGTGGTAAAAACATTCTGTGTGATACTGTAATACTGAGTAGGTATAGGATTACTTAGTATTATTTCTTACAGCTGCATATGAATCCACGATTATCTCAAAATAAAAAACTTACTTTAAAACAAAAAAATGTACCGAGATGTAAGGACTTTTCTGCATCTATATTTAGATACCTGTAGATACAATTCCTTTTAACTACTGGTTATATTCCATTCTGAAAACATAATATAATTCATTATTTCTCCAGAGCGAGAAATATAGATTATTCCACAGTGGTTTGCTCTTTTGCCATTTCAATGAGTGATATTGTGCTTATCTCTAAGCACACACGAGAACAAACTCTGGCTTAAATATTTTTAATTAGATGTTATTGATGCGACTGCAGATCCAAATGCATTTGTGAGAAATAATGTAGAAAGACCCTACATAGCCTTTCGTCAGCCTCCCCAAAGGGAACATCTCGTAAAACTATCACAGAATCACACCCAGGACGTCAGTGACGATACAGTGAAGACAGACCACGTTTCCACCACCACAAAGACCCCTCTGCTGCCCTGCCACGCCTGCTGCCCTTGTCACCCCCCCAACACCTGGTGACCTCTGTGGACTTCCATGGAAATGCCCACATCTGTCATTTTGTTATTTGAATATGTGATAGAGATAAAACCGCACAGTAAGTAAACTGCTCCTGCCAATACTGTGTTAGCGCAGTGTGCGTCTTTCTCACTGGTAGTCCGGAGTATCTGGGCATCGGGAAGCATCAGCCACTCCATCACTAGTTCAGCGTTTGCCATTGCCTGCTGTCCCGTTGCACTCAGCATGGAAGAGCAGCATTTACAGAAGAAAAATGTAGCGCGTATTGCTTCTTCAGGACCTCATGCACTTACATGTTTACTGGTTGCTTTTTCCCAGTAGGATTTGCTTTCTGCATCGCTCTTTCCTTTCCAGACTACCTGCTTTGGAGCTATTCTTTCTTCCTGCTCCGTTCTCTGCCCTTCTAAAAGTGTTTTATTGTAATGACCTATCCCAAACACTTTAAAATGTTTTTAACTTCCTCTATTAATAACCCTAATTAGATGGTGACAAAATAGTTAACGAAGTTAGGCATAATATGAAGTGTTGTTATTCATATCTAGGATCTATTTTAGTAGAAGATTTTATCCATATTGAGTAAGTTTCTTTTGGGATGGAAATCTGGTTAGGGTGTAAGGAGATGAACAGAGATGGTATAACCAATGTCTCTGTTTTGCAACAGGGACTGAAACCACAGAACATGAATAGACAGCACTGTCTGGGGCACACAGGGAATAAATGGGGCCTGAAGAGGCCAGAGATGTCTTGTAAGACAGAAACTGATACACAAGGTCTGTCCGGAAGGCATCCAGCCATGTACTATGAAAAACAGATCAACAGAGTGAAAAATAAATCAACAGAGTGATTTATTGAAGAAGATACAGACACAAGAAACACTGGACATAGGACAATGAGGTCTCATTGTCCCTTTCAAAGCAGGCACCTTGGGACCTCACACAGTTCTCCCAATCACCATCAGCTCCGTGTCGTATTTTCCTGAATTTCATTGATAGTCTGGAATCTCTTCCCTTTCAAAGGTGATTTTAGTTTTGGGAAAAGCCAGAAATCTCAAGGTGTCAAATCTGGGCTGTAGGGTAGCTGAGTCACCTGGGTGATTTGATATTTGACCAAAAAATTCTGCATGAGCCCTGATGCATGAGTGGAGGTGCCTTGTTGTGATGAAGCTGCCAATCACCAATTTCCCAGAGCTGCAGCCTTCTGAATCATCCAAATAGTTTCCACAGAGGAATGTTCAAGCTTAACGCAAAATCTGATGCAGATTCATTACTCTACTCGCTTAGCCACTTTGAATGTGACAGCCACACAGTGCACATGCTCACTCAACAGTGTCCATCACCCCCACTGACCAGTACAGTGAAGTCATCACTGTTCACACATGTGCATTCCAGCCCATGCTCCTTGGCTGCCAGGTCACATTGATGTCATGCAAAGTGTTCTCGTTAGATTAACAATGGCTGGACATTTTCCAGACAGACGTGTGTGTGTGTGTGTGTGTGTGTGTGTGTGTGTGTGAAATTTAATTTTAGAAATAGGGGAAGGGAGGGAGAAAGAGAGGGAGAGAATCATCAACGTGAGAGAGAAACATTGATCCGCTGCCTCCTGTACACACCCTGACCAGGGAATGTGCCCCAACCGGGATTAAACCTACAGGCTTTCAATTTGCAGAACAAGGCCCGACCAACTGAGCCATCCCAATCAAGGCAATTTCTGCATTTTTAATGTCCTTTTATTGGTAATAAAATCCCTCTATGTGTTTCACCTTTATTCATCCTTATTATCTGAATTCTTACTAATAGCTCACTAACAGCCGAATTCTCACCACTAGCTCAACTAATCATTTTAGTGGTCATCCTTACCTTCCACAAACCTTTTTTCTTTGTTCCTGTTTTTTGTGTTGTTTTGTTTTTAGAGAAAATCTATCAAATTGGGTTTTTTACATCACTAAGAAATTATACGTTGTGGGAGATAGTAACATCCTGGAATGGTACAATCCCACAGAAAATCAGAGCCCTTGCAAACTTTTTTCTCTAAGAGCAGATACAAATAGTCCATGCTAGATGGGCTTTTTAAAGCACTAGTATTTTGAGGAAAAAAAGGCCTTCCAGGGAGAAGGCAGCATATATTCAGTAAACATTAACCCTCGTGTTTGATTTTTATACAGTAAGTGAAACTAGGAAGAGTTGGAAATAACTTACCCAAGTGGCCCCAGCCAGGCACCCTCTCTGTGTCCGGCCCATTCTCTGAGTGGCGCTGCTTGGCCCTGTGTGCTGAGTGGGGCGAGCCACTGCGACTAAGACTTAGCCTCCAGATTTAGCCATGGGACTTGTTTGGGCCAATGGCGTGGTCGGAAATGTTGATCCTTGAGAGACTCTTACACACCTGGGCTCGCTCTGTCTTACCTCCCGCCATTACACAGAGAGCGTGTCCTGCTGGACACGGGATACACAGGGGACAGTTCTCTGTTGGAACATGGGATACACAGGGGACACAGCCACGTCTTTCAGTCTTTCAGGTCGTGCCAGTTAAAGCTATCCTAGTTCAGTCAACAAACAGGCGACAATGAGCCGCATGCTGTGCTCACTGAACAGAAACCAATCTTGATGCGAATGTGTTGGTATCCAATTTCAATATACTCAACAAGAGCATTTGTGACAATGCTAGAAATGAAAATCTTCCTCAGTAACGCACTGTAGACACAGGTCTATTAGAGATTATGTTCAACAGCGCATGTATTTTTCTTTTTAGAATGTGCCAAGACAATGTCAAGATTTTCCGTCAGCGGCTGGTCTACTAACTAACAAAGGGCCCGATGCCGTGTGATGAGTACAGACCACAGTGAAGAGCAAGCTTCAGCCACCAGCCCCTGACCGGCTTTCTCTGGTCTCGAACCTCTCGACACAATGGTGTTAAATGAGATACCTCAAGCGTTAGAACTGTCTTTTATTTCTTCTTTTTCCAAATTACAGGCTTCAGAATTCTGATACATTTGATTTCTGATTAATCTCAATATTCCTTGTCACAGCTCAACCTATACAAAACTCTGTTCTGTATTATTAGCTTTCTTATTACTGCTATTCATGACTTCGAGTGCCCACTGTGCCTACAGAATGGAACCAGCTGTAGAGACGCAGTGGCAACAGAAGGCAGAGGGGCGGAAAGGAGATGCCAGGCGAGAGGGCGATTACGCCTCCAAGAGGAAAATGTATCAGCAGGCACGCACTGGCTTCTCATATTTCAATGTTATGATCCTTGTTTCACCCCATTATCTCTGAAAGGCACTTTGCAAAATAAGGAAGAAACACATAGGGCTCATCCATGAGTGCATTTTTGCTCTAAAATGATTTTAAAGCAGGGCTTTGAGGGAAAGGCTGCGGTTGCAGGTGCTTGTGTCTGTGCCTCGGAGACAAAAACATCCACTCCCTACACTATTTCTGAGTGTAGAAAATACACTGAAATTTCCCGATTAGCCTGGTCTCGTTTTTCCATAACTCCACTTAAAATGCGGAAACATTTTCATTTCTTTAAAAAATAATCATAGCACTCAGTGGTAATATTTTTGAAATGATGAGAATCACATAAATGATTAATTCTACTTCCTAAATATCCAGTTTTTTCTTTATTGTAACTTCATGTACCCTGCTTAACATTTCCTCATTATTCATTCAGGAAAAAGCTTAACATGGAGATTCTGGGAGGAAAAACTGGATCACAAAGCATCTGTGAAATAGAAATCCTCTATCCTGCTCTGAAATAGTTACAGAAAGTGTCTGCATAGGAAAAATTCAAAGAATTCCTACAACAACATAAAACTATTCATTCTGGATTTATTCAGGGTTTACTATAGTACATTTGATTCCAAACCACTTTTATCTCTGCCATCTGATATTATATTAACATCTCACTGAAATTGTGCCTTATGTGAAATATATTATAAAATATTAATGTAGATCATGGCTTTTCTTGGTAATACACAAAAGTCACCTTTGGTAGTATAATATTGACTGCTGAAAAACAAATGCCCTCTTTCACTGAATAAAAATGAATTTCTACTTTTATTTTAGCGACGACATATATACAAGAAACACACATTCTCCCAACCTTTTAACAATGAAGTGGTCAAGGGCTCAGTCCTCAATTCTGTACTTACTCGCTCAGCGATACTATCCAAGCTCCTAATTCTAAATGCCATCTATTTGCAAAACATGTCCAGGTCTATAATTCCAGCCCAGACCTTTCTCCTACGCTCTGTAAGAATGCACCCAACTGACTACTTAGAGCATTTTTTTTGAAAACAGACATATTTTCAAAATCCCATTAAATAAGTTTTCTGTTTTGTTCGTTGTTTTTTATTGAGGTATCATTACCTATAATGTTATGTTAGTGTCGGTGTGAAGTGGGCCAACAGGTTCAACATCGTAGCTCGACACGGTCTATCGCTGACGAGCGGTGGCTTTCTTCAAGGCCTATCCACCCAACCTCTGCACTTTGCTTTTTTGTACTACGTGTACACCGTCTATACAAGTGAGTGTAACGATACAACTCTAAAATGGGCCAGAGGTTTTACTGATAAACATGCATAGTAAGAGAAGAGCTTTTCAGATCAAATATTTTCCTAACGAAGCATAATATGACTTCTTCAAAAATGTAGACTGAAGTCCCTTGAAGCAAATAAATTCATTTCTTGGTAAGAAATAAAAATACTCAAAAATATTTTGCATGTGTCACCGTGAAGAGTTATCACAAAATACTTTTAAACCTGCATTTTAGTGTGCTACAGAAATCTAAGAAATGCATGTGTTCCATCAAAAAGAGTCATGTACGTTTTGCATAATTTAAAAATATATAAAGTGTACAAGAAAGAAAGTAATTTATTAAATGTTCTCACTGAAAGCACTGAATAAGTGTACTCTAAGCATGGAAGGTTTGGGCCTTCAAAACCTGGAGTCTGAATGTCTAAAAAGAGTAGCACGGCAAGGTCGCCCCCTCATCTCTCATGCTGGCCTCACCGTCCCCAACAATGCCAAAGTCACCAAGTCACTTATGTCAGCTGCTCTCGTATAATTCCCACTCATTCGTCCATTCCCTACTTTTTCTTCACTGAAGCAGCCTTCTTTGGCTATATTACCTGAAATCCTTACATGTAATTTAGGACACGATTAGATTCATAAAACATAATATATTTTATACTGAATCAGCTTTATACCAGATATATTAGTTATATCACCTTAAACATACTGTAACTTTGCTGATAAGAAGTACATGTTCTATTGCTCACCATTTCCTACAACACCTCATATTTTATAGGATTTGTCATTGGCTCATACATATTACAGAAAATTGATAAGTTTAAAAAAATGCAATTATAAAAATAGAATAAAAACAGAGTCCACATACTATTTAAATCCCATTCATCATTTCAATCCACACTAAACTTAACATTTAATGATCCAAATTATAATATCAAGGATCCATAAAAGACCCCCCAATTAGTTCTTTCAGATATAAGAATAAGATCTATTTGAGACATATTTTAGATGCTTTCCTCAATGAGATGTTAAAATGCATCAAAGTTTTAAATAAATCATAGTCCTCCATGTGTATCAGGAAATAGTTCATTTAAAGGTACATTTTTTTTAAAGTATTTGGTTTTCCAAGGAAAAGGTGGTATAATTTTAGTGTATACAAAAAGGCATGTGATAGAGCCTTGATTGTGGAAATGGGCTGTAACAGAAAAAAGACTGCAATTAAAAGTCTGCTACCAGTCTTGCTCAAACTCATAATGAATCAGTTATTGTTCACACGATTCTCTATAGGAGCAAAGGACAGTCATTTAGGAATAAGAGCAGAGAATGAGGAGATGATGTGATTTTTGGAGGGCGATGGTCAGCAGTGATCAGACTTCACTTTCAAAGTCTGGAGTCACGGAGAAAGGTAACAGGCAAAAAGAATTCCCCAGAACTGAAACCTAGGAACTTTTAGCAACACAACTGAGTTATATTGTGAAATAACTCATTGCTGCTCCAAACCTTCAAAGAATTAAAAAGCAAGACAACAGGACAGGTAACGACAAGTGTTGGGGAGGTTGTGAGAACAAAGGAACCTCGTTCACAGCTGGTGGGAACGTAGACTGGTGCGGCCACTGGGGAAAACAGTGTGGAGGCTCCTCAGAAATTAGGAATAGAGTCACCACCCGACCCAGCAGCCCCTCTTCTGAGTATCTACACAGGCAATGCGGAAGCATCTATCTGTAAAAAGATGTGCACTTCTACGTTCATTGCAGCATCATTCACGGTGGCCAAAACGGAAAAACACCCGAGTGTCCTTTGATAGGTGACGACTGACTGGAGAGAGCACGCATGGTGTGTGTGCGCAACGGGATATTACTCAGCCACAACAAAAGGTGAAATGCTGCCTTTTCAACAGCATAGCGGATCCTGGAAATACCACGCTTAGCAAAAGAAGTCAGACAGAACAAGTCAAAACCCGTGTGATTTCGCTCCTATGCAGGATATGAAAGTGAAAGCAACAAATGAACGAACAAGAAAAACAAATGAAAACTCAGACACAAAAAACAGTATGGTGGCTACTGACGGACCGTGGCTGCAGGAGTAGTAACAGGGTCACATATATGGTGATGGAAATTTTGACTGTTGGTAGGCACACAATACAATATGCAGATGATGTATAATAAAATCGTACACTTGTAACCTATATAATTTTAGTAATCAATGTCACCCCAATACATTTAAACAATTAAGAAGCCAATACAGTGTGTGCATAGTGGAAGGAAGGGAATGTGAGGTGATGTGAAAATTAAGGGAAATACACCAACTATCTTTGTCTAGACCCGCACAGAGAAAGAAAGGTAAAGAAGAGGAGAAAAGTGAGAGAACGAAAGTTCCAGAAGCGCGTTCACTGGAGCCAGAAGTGACTCAGATTCTAAGTCTCTGGGACTCATAGATACCTTGGGAAGGACTTTCCATACGTCAAGAGGCAGAACCCTAAAGACCGTTTCTTTTAAATCTTAAATAATGGTTGACCTGCCCTGGCCGGTGTGGCTCAGTTCGTTGGCCATTGTCTCGCAGATGAAAAAGCCACAGATCCAATTCCCAGTCAGGGCACATGCCTGGGTTGCGGGTCTGGTCCAGGTTGGAGTGTGTACAAGAAGCAACCCATCAATGGGTCTCTCACACATTGATGGTTCTCTCCCTCTCTTTCTTCCTCTCTTCCCCTCTCTCTAAAAG